>CM019159.1:26409219-26602661 GCA_009733165.1 Naja naja | reverse complement strand
AGAGATCTCATCCAACTGGAAAAGTGAGGCTGAGGTTGGAAGAGATTGGAAAACGAAGTGGGCGGCAGCTGAGAGAGCTACTGGACAGCGGGAAGCGATAGAGTCCCAGCAGAGGTAGCCACTGTGACAGAGGATTTAACGGAAAGAAATCAGACCAGAGGGAACGTGCAGGGAAGGAAGGAGAGAAGGGAAAAGTGAGCTCTGTGAATCTGAAAAACTGTTAAAGACGTTGTGGTGTGACAGGACATAAAGAAAAGAGACGAAGCAAACTTTCACTTACTTTAGAAAGTGAGCAACACTGCGAGTATCTAGCAAAACCGCAGAAAAGGGAAAGTTACAAAACTAATTCAAATCAATTAACATTTGGAAACTTTTGCTTGCTTAAACTTTCACTGCTTAAAGAGAAAGGAAAACAGAACGTTTTTTCGAGGCAAGGACTGTGGTTTAAATCAATCGGAAGGAAGATTAAGGGAAGTTTCACCATTGTGACAGTGCATTTTTTGTTCTCTGGCGGCCATTGACATTTGGACAATTGGATAACCCGAGTGAAAAATAGCAACCTAAGACCGGAAGGAGTTCACTACTACACGTATACCACTGTGTTTAATTTTTGTACTTCTTTTCATATATTTTAAACGACTTTATATTACTTAATATTATACTTATATACAGATATAGTTAGACTTAGAGTATAATCTGGGGAAAGCTTATAGGGTTGGTATATTATTATAGAGCGTTATAAGAAGTTAAGAACTTTTGCACTTTGTTATTTACAAATTTAATACTTAATTCTTTAATTATATTACTAATTTATATACAAGATAAGATTATTGATTTAAACTTCTTAGTACAAGAATATTGTGGACAGATAAGTAGTGATTTATATTAAGTATTTATTTTATAGAACAATAAGAACTGATAGTTGCCTTTGTCTTTTTCTTTTTTATAGAGATATATCATATATCATATATCATTCTATTTTACTTGACGTGCTTGCAATACTTAGATATCTCTCTTTTCCTTTCTTTTTCCTTATATTTCTACTTTCTTGGATTTTTCGTGCTAGAAATGTAATGTGATTTCACTCTCTGTCCCCCCCTCCAAGATTATTAAGTGAAATATTGAACCTCAAAATCAACGAAAAAAAAAAATAATAATAATAAGGTTAGGTTCCTCTGCTTTTTATTTTTGATTAGACTGGATTGTGTGAGAATATCGGAATAGAGGGACCTTTAGCAGATGATAATTGGAAATAAGACGTGGGGAAATATAAATAGAATTATTAAAGAGCAACAAAAATTATAAAAGAAATGTCAACAGTAACTTCCACTACTACCAAAAAAGAAAAAAAGGGAGTGACAACTGTACCTCCATCCACACCTCGGACTTCCCCCCAAAAAACGATAGAGGGATGTTGACATCCGAGAAAGCTAACACCCAGACCCAAACAATACAAAATACTTTACAGACGTTGCAAAACATGATGCTGACGATGCAAGAATCCATGATGAATAATCACGTGGAGAGTAAGAAGGAAAGAGAAGAGATGAGAGCAGAATTGAAAAGTGAATTGGGGAGATGAGAAATGAATTAAAAACTCTAGAGGGGAAATTAGGACAGTTACAGGAGACAACAAAGACAAATGAGGAGAAAATTATAACGATCACGAAAAGAACAGATCAAACAGGGAAGAAGGTGGAAGCTATAGAACAGAAAATCAAAGACCAGCATAAGGAAACGAACGAGGCGTTGACATTTCTAGAATTGGACAGAGCCTCATATTACTTAGGTTCCAGAACATACAAGAGGAAAGAGGGGAAAACTTGACTTTGGTAATGGCAGAATTATTGGCAGCTATTCTGCAAAAAGATAGGGATCAGATGGTAATAGAGATCGATGAAGCTTATAGAGTTTATACATCTTATGCCAGAAGACATGGACTCCCAAGGGAGGTTCATGTCAGATTCGCTAGAAAAAGGGTTAGAGAGATAATTTATAGAATGACCAGGGATGAGAGACGATAAAACATAACGGTAGACAGGTTATAATATTAAAGCAGATCCCAAGGAGAGTGCGAGACCAAAGAAAGGAATATAGATTCCTCACAAATCATCTAAACAAAAAAATATTCTATTCAGATGGAGAACGACCCAGAAGGGATATTAGTAACATGGGAGGGTAGAAGAACTAGAATTGACAACTTAGCGAAGGCTCAAAGATTTTAGAACAAACAGGAGGATTAGTGGAGGAATTGAGCAGCAGAGAAGAGTCGAGGAATGCAAGCCAGGAAGATTTAAGAGTCCACGGGAAGTGAAGAGGAGAGAAGGAGAGGAAGGAGGGGGACAGAGAACCAATGGCCCGTGAAGAAGGAAGGAGAGAGGAGGTGGGAGTGAAGACCAGAAGCCAGACAATAGGCAAACGTAATATTAGTGAGAAGAGAGGAGACCAAATGGGAAGGAATAAACTAATATCAATGAACATCAATGGACTAAATAGTCCAAACAAAAGGAAAAAAATATTCGTAGATTGGAAAGACAACAATGGGATATAATATGCTGCAAGAAGTCCACATAAAGAACAGGACAAAAGGTATCTTGAGAACAGAAAACTTGGAAAGCATTTATGGCTTTAGCAGTGGAAAGAAAAGAGGAGTAGTATTATACATAAAAGAAGATTTGAATGCAAAATCGATATACAATGATACAGAGGGAAGAATAGTAATGGTGGAAATAGAGATACATAATAAGAAAACTTTAGTTGTTGGAATCTATGCGCCAAACAAAAATCAAAAAGAATTTTATAAAAAGTTATACGAGAAACTGATAGAAATTGGCAACCCAAGGATTTGTCTGATGGGGGATTACAACGCAATATCTGATAATAGGCAAGATTATGAATCGGAATGTAAACAATACCAAAAGCGAAATATGTTACCAAAAATATTTTTTGAAATGGCAGATGAATTTGGATTGGAAGATATATGGAGGAAAAGGAATCCACAATTACACAGTATACTTTCCACTCCAGCCCGCACAAATCCTGGTCCAGAATAGATATGATTTGGATAAATAGTGAATTAAATAAAGAAATCTTTGATACAAAAATCTTAACAAATATATGGGCTGACCATAATCCAACATCCTTAATTTGGAAAGAAGGGGGAAGGAAAGAACGAAGATGGTCACTAAATTCTCAGATCCTGAAAGAAGAAAAATATTTGCAAAAAATTAGAGAGGAATTAATAAGCTTTTACAATTTTAATAAAAAAGAAGATACATCCCTACAAAACATGTGGGATACAATTAAAGCTTATACCAGGGGAATATCAATTGCATATCTATCAAATAGAAATAAGGAAAGATGGAAGAAACAAGATGAATTAGTAAAAGAAATTGCAAAATTAGAGAATAAACAAAAGAGAGGGCCAGATAGTGAGCAAACCAAAGACGCATTAACAAAAAAAAACATGAACTTAATATACTGGAGCAAGAGGAACTCCTCAGAAAATTACAATATACAAAACAAAATTACTTTGAATATGCAAATAAACCGGGGAGATGGTTAGCATACAAATTGAGGAAAGAGGAAAAGAAAAGAACGATACAATATTTAGAGAATGAAAATGGAGATCTTGAGGTTGATCTGGAAAAAAAGAAAGAAATTGCAAGAAAATACTTCGAGAAATTATATAAACAAGAAAAGGTAGAAGTGTTTAAAATAAAAGAATACTTAGCGGAAGGAAATATACAGGAACTTACTGATGAAGAAAGAGATCTGTTAAACATGTTGCCCTTTTCTAATGACCATTCATTTAGCAGCAGTTCAAAATTATGACAGCATTGAGAAAAGTGGCTTACAACCAGTCCTCACACCTACAACTAATGCAGCATCCCCGCAGTCTTGGCAATCGGCATGTATGTAGTGTCAAGCCCAGTGTTGACATATGTGCAGCCATTTTAGTTAGGCTTAATATATATTCTTTTTCTTACTTTTTCTTTGGCAGTCATGGGGGGAAGGGTTTCAGGCTTGCCACATTCCTAAGTGGGGAGGAATGGAGACAGAGATAGGTGTTTAGGCTAGGTGATCCTTCTTCCCATGGGAACCTGAGCTGTTCATACCTAGGCACTGGAGGTGGAGATTTATGACATCAAGCAACATTGAATTACTTCTATTGGGGAATGTGACTTTTGGAGGGTTGTTTTTAACTTCTAATGTGTGGGGTAATTCAGGGTTGTGTCAGATCCAGAATTACAATGGACTTTGCCAATTTGATGCTTTCCTAAATAAAAGAAATTGTCTTGGCAGATGGACTTTGTGCTTTTCTTTTTAAAATGGATTTCATCACTTGGAAACCTGTAGGATGATTGTAGAGTGCTAGCATTATTTTATCACCATTGGAGACCTTCTGTCATTCAAAAACCAAGAAAGAAACACTTAAGACTCCATTAATTAGAGAAAAGATACCTTTTACTGGAAATCGAGTGGTAGCATCAAAGGAATTCTGAATCTGTAAATGTGTAAATCACATATACAAAATGATGGCAACATTCCCACCCACCATAGTTCGAACTGTCCATCCAATTAAAAGTTGCATGTAATGTC
Source organism: Naja naja (assembly GCA_009733165.1). Taxonomy (NCBI): domain Eukaryota; kingdom Metazoa; phylum Chordata; class Lepidosauria; order Squamata; family Elapidae; genus Naja; species Naja naja. Next base: position 26,598,059 of record CM019159.1, on the reverse strand, counting down.
ATGTATGCATCTTCAGGTGGTGATGAGACATCTGTCCGTTGACCTTGGCCTAATTTTGATAAAGAGGTGCGCTAATTTTGATAAAGATGTGTAGCATTGGAAAGAAGCATAAACAAGAAGGTCCCCCCCAACTTATACAGTTTTTTTCTCTCAAACCTCCAGCTCGCTTCCCATAACTTTTTTTTTTTAATTACATTTATATGCCGCCCTTCTCCGAAGACTCAGGGCAGCTTACAATTTTTTGGAGCACAACCCAGTGTGCTCAGCAATAGCCTTCCTTCCATTGTATATGCCTGTTTATTACTAAGCAGCATTTTTACAAAGTCAGCTTATTGCCCCCAACAATCTTGGGTCCTCAATTTACCTACCCCGAGAGGATGGAAGGCTGAGTCAACCTTGAGCCTGGTGGGATTCGAGCCTGCAATAATTACAGGCAGCTGGAACTTAAGAGCAGGCATTTAACAGCCTGAGCCACCAAGGACTCAGGATTTCACCCCTCCTCCCCCCTGTTACTTATGACAGCCGAAAGATGCAAAGCAAAGGAAAGAAATCTTGAAGGCTGACACCTTCTCAGCTGGCTTCCAACAGGCAAAGTCAATTGAGGAAGCCTGATTTGCTTAACGACCTCATGATTCACTTAGCAACTGCAGTGATTTGCTTAACAAGCATGGCAAAAAAAGTCATAAAATCAGGCACAATTCACTTAACAACTGCCTTGCTTAGCAATGAAAATCCTAGTCCCAATTGTGCTCGTAAGTTGAGGACTAACTGCCTACATACATTTACTGTTGTGAGCTGGCCAGAGTTGCATTTTAAGATAGGTGACAATAAAAATCTTTTAAGAAAATATATAATCAAGTTCTTTAAACAATAATTAGAAATTGGCTAAAGGGAAATGGAAATCTCTCTGCAATACTACTGCTGGACACTTCCTATGTCCGTAGTTTGTTTGGGGGGAATTCTTTTTCTTTAAAATTTTATGTGATTTGAACAACCTTTCAAATAATGCAAATGTAAAGTGTTCTTCAGGATGAGCTTGACTCCTGGGAACTTCATGAATATGTAATATACGTAGTGATATTAGCAACAAAATGAAAAAACTTTATATTACCTTTTTAAAGGATGTTTTTACAATTTTCCAGTCTAATCTTCCCTTGCATTGCATAGACTTGCTTAATACTATCCACGCCAGAGGCTGCTTAGCTTCCAAGCCCACATAAGATCCATAAAGGGTAACCTTAAAAATGGAATAAGACAAAATTCAAGCAGCGTTAATATTTTTAGATGCACAAAAAGCCTTCAATAACCTCAATTGGCAGTTTATGTTACAACAAATAAAAATAATGAATTTCAGCACTAATATAGAAAAACCGTTACAAGCAATATATTCTAGTCAATGGGCAAATGTATCATTAAATGGAGATCACACAGATGATTTCAAGATAGCCAAAGGAATGAGTCAAGGATGTCTACTATCTCCTCTGCTGTTCCTTTTTTCTCTAGAAGTGTTACTAGCCGCAACCAGACAAAACCCAGAAATAAAAGGGATTAAAATCAGGAATGAAGAATTTGCAGACGATCTAGCATTTATAGTAGAGGACCCATTAGATACGGAACCTATATTGTTACAAGAAATTGAAAAATTTGGGCAAGTGGCAGGACTCAAAATAAAGAAGAGCAAAACTAAAATGATAGTTAAAAAGTGTACTACAAAACAAAAAACAGAAAGTAAAATGGGATTACAGATTGCAAAAAAGGTGAAATATTTAGGAATATGCTCATCAATTAAAGATGCTCATCAATTAAAGATGATAATTGTATTAAATTAGTAAAACAAATTAGGAAAGAATTGGAATCATGGGAAAAACTACAACTATCTTTACTAGGGAGAATTGCAGTCTTAAAAATGAACACTTTGCTGAAATTGATGTATTTATTTCAATAATAAGGGGACATTGAACCATGCGCTTCAACAGAGCGCATATCCAGTTCCAGTGGTGCATCATTTACTACATTCACTTGGCAGGGGTACAGTCTTTGCCAAATTGGATCTGGCCCAGGCATATCAACAATTAACAGTTGATGATGCCACTGCAGAGGCCCAAATCATTGTGACTCATAGAGGTGTTTTCAAATGTAAAAGGTTACAGTTTGGAGTAAGCGTGGCACCAGGCATCTTCCAAAGCCTTATGGAAAGGATGCTCCAAGGACTGCCAGGGTAGTACCTTACTTTGATGATGTGTTAATCTCTGCTGAAAATGACACTCAGTTACAAGAGAGACTCAGAGAAGTCCTTACCAGATTCCAAAAAGCGGGGTTAAAAGTCAAGGAAGAAAAATGCACTTTTAGAACTGACAAGGTTGAGTTCTTGGGCTATATGATTGACAAGCATGGTATCCACCCCACAGATGCCAAGGTCCAGGCAATCAAAGAAGCCCCTAGACCAAAATGTAAAACAGATTTGCAAGACTTCCTTGGACTCATTAACTTTTATCACATGTTCCTACCTCAGAAGGCAACCATTGCAGAACCACTGCACAGATTATTAGACAAAAAGTCTGCGTGGGTCTGGGGCAGAAAAGAACAATCTGCATTTAACAATATTAAAAGACTAATCACGTCTGATGCTGTACTGATACAGTTCTCTGAGAATTTGCCTGTTGTACTGACTTGTGATGCATCCCCTTTTGGAGCGGGGGGGGGGTTTGAGCCACAGGCTTCCTGGCGGGAGGGAAGCTCCTATTGCATTTTACTCTCGCACCTTGACCAAAGCAGAGAGGAACTACAGCCAACTGGACAAGGAAGCCTTGGCAATTGTTGCAGTTGTCAAGAAATTCCATGAGTATTTATATGGGAGAACATTTACCATTGTCACAGATCACAAACCTCTGTTAGGCATTGTGGCAGGAGACAAACCTACACCTACTATCCTGTCACCAAGAATGCTGAGGTGGACTGAATTTCTTGCTGCTTATTCATACAAACTCATCCACAGGCCTGGCAAAGACATTGGGCATGCAGATGCTTTGAGTCGCTGCCCACTTCCTTCTCACACTGAGGACTTTGCTCCTGAGACTTACACCTTTTTCCTAGAAACTGTTGCCAAGCTTCCAGTACACGCTGCTGAAATTGCCAGAGAGACTGCCAAAGACTCTGTATTGGCTCCTGTTATAGGCTGGATTAAGAAAGGTTGGCCTCTTCAAGATCTACCTCAACTTGCCCAACCTTTTAAATCCAGGCAAACTGAATTATCTGTATTAAGAGGATGTATTTTGTGGGGTAACAGGGTGGTTATTCCTACAAAACTGCAAAGAGAGGTTTTGGAAATGTTACACGAGGGTCATCCAGGTATTGTAAGGATGAAGGGATTGGCCAGGAGTTATGTATGGTGGCCAGGTATTGACAAAATGGTTGAAAACTGGGTTGCATCTTGTCCCAATTGCCAGGTAGTCAGGCCTGCCCCACCTCTCGCCCCCACACAGGAATGGGAATGTCCTAGGGGCCCATGGTCCAGGATTCACATTGATTTTGCTGGCCCTACCAGAGGGCACACTTTCCTTATTATAGTTGATGCATATTCCAAATGGCTAGAGGTTATCCCTATGGCATCCACCACAACTGAAGCTGTCATCAAACAGCTTAAAAAGCTTTTGTAACTCACGGGTTACCTGATGTGCTTGTTTCTGACAATGGCCCTCAATTTACATCCAACCTTTTTGAATCATATCTAGCACAACAGGGTATCAGACATGCCCTGACAGCCCCTGGGCACCCTTCGCTAATGGCGGGCTGAACGTATGGTACGATTTACCAAGGAAAAACTTCAGCAATTGGGTCCAGGGATATCACTGAGAGAGTTGAAAAACTTCTCAGTGTTCAGCATATCACCCCAACCCCTCAACTAATTTGTCCCCAGCTGAATTGTTGATGGGTAGGAAACTCAGGTCTCCCCTTGATCGCCTTCATCCCACTTACGCACCCACGCACCACTAGATTCCACTAGCAAAATTGCACATTCACTGTGGGTGATTCTGTTTATGCTAAGAACCTTATGGGTGAACCATTATGGATTCCTGCTGAGATAACCCAAATCACAGGCCCCAGGTCTTACAGGGTACAAACGGAGGATGGTGTCTTCTGGAGCAGGCACATTGATCAGTTAAGATCCAGATTGCCTCAGGAGCATCGCTTTTGCTCCTCTCTGGTTCCCATACCTACTGCCTCTTCTAGGGGAAGGGGAGGATCATGAGTGTAATGAACAAGCAAGAATCAACCCCATGTGTAACGAGCTAACATGACAGGAACCATCCCAAAACCTGTCACAATACCAACAACCATTTTCACAAATGGAAGATTGCAAATCATTACCTGATTTAGGTGCTGACATTGGGTTGGAGATGGATTGGGAGGAGAGACCAGGTTATAGTAACCAAACAGGTTCTACCATTACTACAAGTCCTAGTAAGGAAATGTCAGCAGACACATTTCCTCCCTCACAAGGTGAGAACCTTAAAACATCTGAACCACGTAGGTCTCAACGTACACGTAAGAGCCCCACCTATTTAAAAGAATACATTAGATAGGTTGGGGTTTGAGTATGGACTGAACCTAGTGGGGAGGGGTGTTATGTATGCAGGTTTAAAGTCATTGGTTTAGTTTGAACTGTTCTTGTAAAATGTAAGAAATGATTGGATTAAAAAGTGCGGGAAAACCCTGCACTCTGATTGGCTGGCAACTGCGGCTGCTGGCTATAAGTAGCAGCCGCAGCCCAGCCAAAGTGGGTTCGTTCTGAGCTGTAGTCACTAATAAACAAAGAGCTTGAAGCACTCCGCATCTGTCTCTTCATGCAAACTTAACACAAACCAAATCCACCAATGACAGGGTAACACCGCATACCCTGGAGTGGCATCACAAGCCACGCCCCTTGGTATATAAGGGGCAGCAGCATCTCTCTCTGAAGAGAAGTTCTGAGGAGAATTCTTTTGCAGAGTTCTCTACTGGGGTCCATTGCTCTCCTTGCCTGCTCTTGCTGCTATTGTTTCTGCTCTGCTTGAGTATCTCAGATGCATGAGGTGGAGGAACCTCTTGCCATAAGAGAAAGGAGAGAGAGAGAGAGAGGAAAAAGCCTTAAAAGGGTTTTAAGTTTTCTTAAAGAGGTCTAAGTTCCTTTAGGAGTTATTCTCAACCTAAAAGACTGAGATAACCTAACTACATAGGTAGTGACAGAAACCAAATGAGACCTGAAGGAGAGGAGAAACTTAAAGATGGCAAAAGATACTGGCAATAGTCTTTCTGTATGTTTATTTGATTTAAGCTGCTTGTACAATAAAGGTTTGGTTTGAAAACAGCATCTTTGTACAATTTAAATATATAGACAGATTAACAAGATCCTCTAAACATTTAGTCAATCATAGGATTGACTGTCAAAAGTCTATTTATTTTTCAACACCTCTCCAGCTCCGATTCATGTCAGAAAATAACATAGTGCATTCTGTTATGTATGTAGGTTTGAATGTCATTGGTTTAGTTTGAATTGTTCTTGTAAAATGTCAAATAGGATTGGTTTAAAAAGTGTGGGAAAACCCTGCACTCTGATTGGCTGGCAACTACGGCTGCTGGCTATAAGAAGCAGCCGTAGCCCAGCCAAGTCGGGTCCATTCGAGCTGTAGTCACTGAATAAACTCTTCACTGAAGCTCTTCGCGTCTGACTCTTCATGCAAACTTAACACATTCTATTCAAATCATACTAGGATTCTATTCTCTGTATATGAAGATTCTCTTCCTTTTGTCCCCCAATTTACCCTATTTTCTCTACATATTGAATCAGTAAATTCCTATCCTCCAATCCATCCACTACCCTTTCTTTTCTTCCTTTAGTAGCAAGCCCCGAAATGGTATTATACATCATAGACTACAATGCTGCATGGCATATGTAGAAATAAACCTGGCAAAGGTCACTTTCCTTAAGGTCTGGGTAAAATTAGAAAATAACATGCAACTCATATCTCCATCACCTGGTATGTTAGCTATCAGTGGTGGGATTCAAATTTTTTTACTACCGGTTCTGTGGGCTTGGCTTGGTGGGTGTGGAAGGGGAAGGATCCTGTGAAATCTCCAGTCAGAGGTGGGATTTGCTGGTTCTCCAAACTACTCAAAATTTCCAGTACTGGTTCTCCAGAACTGGTCAGAACCTGCTGAATTCCACCTCTGTTTGCTATGGTTTGAAGAGCAAACAGGACCACAGATTCTGATCTACTGTTCTACTGGGGTGTATGTTTCCTGGCAGGCGATGATCAGCAGTAAGGAAATGCAGGAAGTGCAGTGCTCAGAGCTGACTGTGCTGTTAAATCTAATCATATAGGAACCGGCCAGATAGACACCAGTGCTCAGATCCTGCTGCTATATTTATATGCCCACTGATTGGGATCACAATAATGGGAAATTGATGGAAAAGCACAGAAGAAAGTGCTATTTCAGTTGTTTTCGTCAGCTAGGAGAAGGAGGAGGAGGATTATTCTCCTGAGGAAGAACATCCTACTGCTGTAGACAAGAGACAAAATAACTCCAGCAGAGAATAGCTAAGCAAAAGATCACAAGCCCATGAATAACAGCTGTCTCTGCATAACAGGGCATCTCTTTCCACAAGGAACTAGGAGCTGTTAACATTAAGATTAGACAACAGATTTTCAACACAAAGAGTTGCAGCTATTGGTTCTTTGAAGCTTTTTCTTTAAAAGTATTTTTTTAATTTTATTTTTAATTTCTCTGCAAAACCATTTTAAGTTTTATCTTGGATTCTGGATATTTTGAAACCATTGGATATACTGAAATCTTACTCCTATTTACAAATTTAGAATTCATTTCTATGAATCTATCAATGAATCTATCTATGAATCTATCTAGCCTGAGCTTTGGTGGCTCAGGCTGTTAAATGCCTGCTCTTAAGATCCAGCTGTCTACAATTATTGTAGGCTCGATTCCCACCAGGCTCAAGGTTGACTCAGCCTTCCATCCTCTCGGGGTAGGTAAATTGAGGACCTGAGATTGTTGGGGGCAATAAGCTGACCTTGTAAAAATGCCGCTTAGTAATAAGCAGGCATATACAATGGAATGAAGGCTATTGCTGAGCGCATTGGGTTGTGTCCCAAAAATTGTAAGCCGCCCTGAGTCTTCGGAGAAGGGCGGCATATAAATGTAATTAAAAAAAAGTATATCCTTTAGAATTGATGCTAGCTATTTACCAACTTTTTATAGATTACTACTGAATGTTGTGGGGTTTTTTTGAGCAGTTATTTGCATGAATAAACTGTCTATTTAGCATCTCGGCTGTAGCCATCTACATATGCTTGTAATAGAGCGAAGAACAGCAAATGAAAACTGGAATTGGTGTCTGAAAGGTGTTTGTTGTGGGACAATCATATTATAATATGTCTGGTGTAAATAGAGCAATACAATTAGAGCAGACAAATTCTTACAGAAAATCATACACTAGGAAAGTTGGCACTTTACCCCAAAAGTAATCTTAGCATTTTTAGACATCTAATAAGAAACAAGTCTAATTACTTAGCACACTTTCATTATCTAAGTATATATATATTTAAAACAGACACTTCTTTAATTTGATTAAAAGGAAAAAAAAAGAATTAGAGGTTATAGAAATCTCAGCAACAGAATCCAACGTATCTCTAGGTTCACTAGAGTGCAGCTTTCCTAGCTTTCTTGATGCCCCTGAGAGACAGCTTCTATTGATTATTATAGTTGGTTGTACAGTCAGCTAGGTGCTTAGACTGGATTTGGCCTTTTTATTCACCTATTGAGTTCTTCCCAAGGACCTGAGATAGCAGATATTGTTGTTCGATGGTATTAAATCTATCCTAAGAGGAGTAAGCTGTTTCAAGCAAAACCTTTGCAATTGACCAATGGCGATTTTGTCAATGCTGATGGTATTCAAGAGGTGCTTCAGTTGTTTTGGGGTTGCACTCAGGATGCCTATTATTTTTGGTACTATCTTTGCTTTTTTGCCCCAGTCAATCTATTTCCATTTGCAAGTCTTTGAAGTGTGTAATTTTCTCCCGTTATTTCTCTTTTACTCTGCTGTCTGCAGGTATTACAAAACATCTATTTTTCAGAGGTTTCTTTGGTCTTTCTTAACAATTGTTAAGTCTGGGACATTATTATTTATTATTCCCAACTGCTGTTCTTAAAACAGGTATAAGCCCCATGAGTAATAACTCAAGAAAGGAGGGAGAGAGTGACCTAGAAGTGCTGGAAAAGCAACGAAATTCCTGACGGTCCAATTTCCATTGTGTGAATTTGTCCTACTGGTAGTCCTTGGTTAGAGACTGAAGTTACTTATAGCCTGGTTCTATATTTGGACTGCTGTCCACCCCTCAGTCCTAAGTTGAGGATTGCCTGTACTCGTTTAATGGCTTAAAAGGAGGAAAGGAAGATGGTTCTGCTGCTGAGGTAACAGTTAACCTAGGAACAGCAGTGGGCAGACTTGGTATACCAGCAATGGTTCTTCACTCCCTCCACACTTATTTTCTATTATATTCCTGTGCAACTAGATTTCTTCAGGTGTCCATCAATTACAGAAGTACATCTAAGAGAATTTTCACAAATGCTGATTCTAATAATGTGGCTTCTCAACAGTAGAGTTTCTGTGAGGATAATCTTCAGATAGGATAACGCCTCATTAAATATAACCTAAACATAATTTTAGTTAAGAACTAAAAACCATGCCTTACATAACTGCTGTCATCTTTTAGAGTTTCAAAAGAGGCTGTCAGTTCAGAAACTGTGACAGTAAATGCTCAAAACCACACCTGATTCTCGTCAGTGTTATAAATCTTCCCAGTCTAATCCATTCTGGTCTGAGTTAAGTGATTATCATGTCAAGCTGGGAATATGAGCCTGAAGCAGTGCATCAGCTTTGAAATACCCCACAGCAGATTACAATGTTCAGAACATTAAAAACAAAACAAAAAAACCCTTTCTGAACATTTACATGAACAAAATGCACCCACTTTTGAAATGGAGCACAGTGTAATCAGACCAAATGTTCTCCCATGTATGCAAAAATACCACTGTGATTGAACTATCTCCCCTCCCCATGTGAGTTCTATGATTAAGTGGAGACCAGAACCTCTTACAGAAATGAACAGAATCTTAAGTCTATACAGTGGGAAATTTGAAAGCATGAAAGCAGATGTCAATGGGCGTCCCCTGCATATTACATGGACAATTTAGGATTTAGGAACAGAAGAAACTACCTTGTACAAAATCAGCCCTCTCTATCTAGCCTAATAGGACCTACAGACGTTTCCTAAGGTTCCCAAGGATTGAAGATACTTCCAGCACCACCCATCCTTATATAAAAATGCTAAGGTGTGGTTGTGAGAACTTTTGTATGCAATGTATGGGGTTAACCACTGAGTAAAATGAAAAGCACACACCATCTTGTTTTCTAATATCCTGAACTGGGAACAAATTACTTGATGTTGTGTTTTTCTATTTTCTGCCCAAAGGTGGTTTTATTGAGTTATGTATTGTGCAATTATCCTACCTTTTTCTCAGACTGTTTGGGGATTGTTTATGTGAAACTGTCTTCTACTTCCAACTTTCCCCTGTTTTCCCAATATTGCTTTTTTAAAATCAGGGGTGATCTCTGAAGGAGAGAAGAACATTGCCTTTGAATGACAACCGTGTAAGTAGCACAAGAGACAGAGTATTTGCACCCTGATGCTCCATTTCTCGTGCTCCTCTTCTGAAAATGGCATGTCAGTTCACTCTCACTTGCACAGGCATGTTTAAAATCCCTTCTTCTACAAAGAGTTCAGAGTGGTTTATATCATGTGAAAGATTTTACCATACAATTAAAGAGAATAAATCACTTTGAAGTAAAGTTAAATAATAGCTTTGTGAATTTGACTCATTAAAAGGACTGGGGGCACTTTCTGGAATTGGACAAACCTTCTGGCTAAGTCTGCCTAAGTATATCATCCTTTGTTAGGTACATTCTTAATTAAATAGCCACTAAGTATTGCCATAATAGCTAGGAAATAGCTGGATATTGTCAAATATATTCTTGGAGATGAATATCTCTGTATTTAGAAATCTATTGCTAACTTGTCTTCTATTTGTCCCCTCCCAAACAAATTTTCCCTAAGAGGGACAGGTTATTGTTTTAAATTCAGTACATGATGGCTGAGCTGCATGATGGTTTCTTACAGCAATACAATGTTCTTGATGGAGAAGCTTAGTTTTACTCATCTGGTGCTTCCTGCAATGATGCTGCAACCACAAAAATATTACTTCTCAGTTTGATTTTGTTCTCTTTAGTGTTTTTTCAACTACACAAATGAACAATGTTTGCCCTACAGAATTACCATGTGCCTGACGGCAGGCAAATTATTAGTTTATTAAAACATGATGCCCCCATCAGCATAAAGTAGAGTTAATGCAATATTGCCCTTTAGTGTACAAAGCATGGTTGCGTCCCAGAGCAATTCTGGTTTCTATCCTCCCCTCCAAAGCTCTTTTTAATTACTTGGGCAAGGATAGGCATGTGCTATGAATTTCTAAAAGGGCTGGAATTGAAGGGTCTGATTCTATGATTTCAGTAAGTGCTGTCTCCATTTCCATCCATTGTACTTGCTGATAACATTTGATTTTTTTTTTTGAATAAAGAAAATCTTGAACTGCAGTATTTTGGAGATAAGGCTGAAAAGTTTTGCCCAAACATCATTATATATCTTGGCAAAGAAAATCTGCCTCCACTTTTCTTTCCATGGGGTTGGCTGTCCGTTTTTCCCTCCAGTCACTGACCTAGTATTTTCCATGTCTATCTACTTATATATGTGGTGGCGGTATTTTATAGGGTTGGATTTTTTTAAAAAAATTGTAATCATGTCTTAGAATTTTGGTATAAGTATCCTCATTATGGAAAGCCTCTATTTTTTGTTTTAAAGTATTGGTAAATTGAATCCATGCTGATGCCTGAATAGACAGAATTCATTTTCTATTTCTCTCCCATTTGCACAAATGTCTTCTGCATAATGCCTGTGACACAACTGATGAAAACTAATCAAAGATTGTTGGGAAGGTGATTTCAGTCACTAGATTATTGAAAAACTATTTGCTGGTTGATTCCATGACATCAGACACTCTTTTGGTTAAATTAAAAAAAAGCAGTAAATCACAGATCTCCTGACACTTCATAACTCTTTAGCCAGCTTTGTGGAAAGGCATGGCTAGAATAGAATCTTAACTGTAAACAAGAATGAAGTCATACTGAACAGCTGACTATTGCCAAAGACAAGATGTAAATAACTTTTATAACCCTGTGCGTAAACTCTGGTGGAGTTTTTTTCCTTCTGCCTTTCTGCATGTATGAAGTCTTGGTGGTCTTGAAGCCAAACATTTTACATAATCTACTATATTTCTGGATTTCCTCATTTTTACCTTGTATCTAATAGCAACAATTAATCTTGCCAAACAAGCTAGCCTTGAATTTCTTCCACCTTTTTAAAAAAGCAATGGCAAACAAGACCTGCTAACAACATTTAGTAAGGAAAGCCAGATGACTTCTGGCCAACCATCCTTCTCTGCAATCAATTCTGAACATGAGCCCAAACTCAAGACCTTATTCAAGCAGGTTGTAAATAGCCAGTTTAGAAATGCTGACTTCCCTGATTTTATTTGGAATGCCACATTTAGCTTTTCCTGTTTTTTTCTTCTGCTTTACCCTTCCTTCAGTATACTTTTTATATTTCTATCAATAAGCACCTTTTATTATTGCTACCCTGGAGATTTTGCTTCATTAGTTTAATAATAGAATTTCTCTGGGAAGTGCTGCCAATGTATAGTGTCTGCTTATGTTTCAGGAATGACAGTTTAATTCATTATTCCTGGGTTTGGATCAGAAAACTCCAGAGCACTATATTTTAACATTATTCATGGAGGTAAAATGAAGGGAGATCTCCTTGATGGAATGGTATAAAACATTCCAGTTGAACTGATTTTGGGCTGTCACAGATTCTGCCTGCCTGTTGCCAGCCTATTGTTTTTAACCATTTACCAGAAATGGTTACCACAAACTACAAGAAAAAGGAGTTTGTAAGGAGGTTTAAGTTATGCCCTCTTTGTTGTTCAAAGCAATATGAATAGCCAATCCGTGGTCTACACAAAGGCAATTGATGCTCCACGCAACCTTATTCCAATAAAAGGGAGGTAGTTGTTGGTATTTTCAAGCAAGCACACTTGCATTCTTCCTTCACATTGTATTAGACATTCTTCACCACTATCCTCTCAAAATAATGTGCTTAAGTCAGCATAGATGTTTTTGCCACAGGCACTCCAAATCCCTGAAGGAATAAATACTAGGCACAGGATGCAAGGGGCCCCATCTGCATCTAAGACAATTGAGGAGGAAAAATAGATGAGATTGCTTTGTCAAAATTCAGCCAAGTGAAGGAACATAAATGCAATACAATGTGATTTTTAAATGCCCTGAAATTCAATTGGGTGTCATAATTTTTTTTAAAGAAAAACATACTTTCTACATACAAAGTTCTTAAAACAAGCATTTCTCTTTAAACAAAAATTCTGTATCCTATAGTCATACTATTTTTTCCCTGTTCAGCTCTATGCCCCAAAATCTGGATTCCTTTTGTTTGCTCAGAATTACAACTCAGATCTTCATTTTGTAATCATTCCTTCTGCTGTTGCCTCTGCAACTGAGATGCTGATTTCATCCCCCTCTTTTTCCTTTCTACACAAGGATTCTTATCAGAACCAGCTGCCTTTTCATGCAGCTGTGCATTATGTGTAGTTAATGCTCTCTGCTTCCTATCAAACAGGAAGTTTTGGAAGTTGCAAGTATCTTTGATCAGTCACAAATGATCCAGTTTGGAATTTGTTCATGTGTATATAAAGCCTCAGCAAATGGCAGTGCTTGTCTGACATTTTGAGAGTTAGGCAGGTTAGCTAACATATCTAACCTCAGTAGTTAGACTGAGAAGTCCAAAACCAAAATTATATGCTTTTTGTAATTGTTGATTTTCCAGGAATGTAGCAAATGTTTTCTGTAATTGCACTTATAAGAAGGCTCTGAGTTTGATACTTTTATCTGTATTTTTTCTTTCCCCTCCTCTCATATATTTTTCAATATTATCACTGTCACCTTCTATAGCTTGCTTACTTTAGTGCAGTATATAGAGATCTATTTGGGAGTATCTTTGACTATAAATGAGTAAAGTAAAAAAAAGAGAAGGCAATGGCAAACTACTGTGATTTTTCTATGAAGAAAACTACATGGACCTATCCACAAAATACTAAGAATTCAGCTAGACCTTTCCTTCATTGTTGCCTAGTTTCAGCATAGTTATAACCTCTGAATGGAAAAATTACACAAATTATTCCAAACGGCAGTCTTTCTTGCAAAGAAGTGCAATCCTTTTCTGCTCTGACTTCATTTCTGGTAACTTTCTCTTTCTAAAGTACCAGCTCTGTTCACACAATACACCTAACCCAGTCATCAGTTAACCTTGTCACAGGTCTTTTTCTTGGATTCTGGCAGCATAGAACGATTCTAACTAACTAACATAAAGGTCGTATGTTGATAACCGAGGCCAGATGGACACCCTGCTGCTTCTTCCCAGCATGCCATAAACCCGTGGAACAGGACAGTTCTGGCAAGACTTCATTATATTGCCAGCTCCTTCCCCATATGGTATAAGGATGTTTGGAATGTTTTTCATCCCAAAATTCTGTATTTATATTTAAGTCCAAATAAATTGTTCAGTTTCTGAATGGTATTTGTATTATTTCTCATGTTAGTGCAAACTACATCCAAAAAGATGGGTAAACATTTCATTCTCCGGAAAAAGAACCACAACACTTTCTGAGAAAGCTACACCCTCTTTACAGAAGCCCACACCAAATCTAATCAACTTTATGACAAGCTATTTTGGAGACATATCAAAACCAGCACTTCTTTGATAGCTTGTGGGAAATATGTTATGGTTTGGGGAAATCCAGGAACCTCTGAAGTATTGGATTGAAAAGGGAGCCATCCAAACAGTAGCAGACAATATTCTTTCCTGCTATATGTGAGAAATATCAATGAAAGGGGCTGTGTTAGACCATGACTTTAAAAATACCAGGGAAGTAGATAACTATGTCTTTTTTTCTAGTTTTAATATGTTCTATAATACTGTTGATGTTTTTGATAAAGATCAGGAGTCCCTCACCAGGCTGCATCAGTAGAAGTAAAATTGAAGAGTCCATTAGGTTTATTGAAGACATAGGGAGCAGTGTGCAGTAGAATAACTGTCCCTACCAGATATCTTCATCTATCTTTAAGAGGGATAACACTGATTTTCTCTGAAACTCTTATATCAGAAAACCAGAATTCTACACATTTTTAAAAATTTGTCTGAAACTAATTCCCTTTGTATACCCCAACACTTCCACATTCCTAGCCATCTTGACCTTTGACCATCCAACCCAACTCCTTCCATCCCTCACACAACATTTTGCCTCTAATAATTGGGCCAAACAAATTACTTTGTGTTCCAAAGATATCTGAATTTTGTAGTTCTCACCATATTGTCAGAAGGTCCTTTGATACCCTTTCCCTGCATGATTGTTTTTGTAAAATATGTGACAGACACTGGTTCCCTTCTTTCTTGAGAAGCTAAACAGAGAGCTTTAGCTCAACTTTCCAAAGCTACTGACATGCTCAGGATTGGATCCCTTGCCCACATTGGGCCCTTGTCACCTGACTCCTTCCTCATATACTCTCAACTGAGTCAGCCACGGCTGTCTGGTGACTCCTGAGGATGGCAACTTGATAGATTAGATCAGCTGAATAGTCCACGTTCATAACATTATTGCCTGCGTCACTCTCAGCTCTCTTCTGCATCTGTTACTTATCAGCAGAGCTATTTAAAAAATACCAACATGGTTTAAGTGTCCTTTAAGAAAAGCGCAAGAAGTAGCTTGAAAGTAATAGTCACAACAGAATAGTTGCAGCAAGCAGGAATCTCAGCTTTGCTCAGTCCTTTTTCACTCTTGTCTCTGCACTTGCAACCTGTTAACAGGACACCTTGACAAGTGGCTACTGTTCTAAACACCCACCAAATGCACCTTCCTCAATGCACCCCTTGTTAAGGAGAGTGATTGATGTCCATTCTGGGCAGACAAATAGAAAGGAGAAGGGGGACCCAAATGGCAATTTCTTAATTTGGGCTGTAACAATTGTAGATAACATGATGTCTAAGATACTTCCTCTCTGTTTATATTCTAGAGGGGAGGTGGAATAGGATACATCTGACAGAACTTAGAGTCCTAATTTGGGAAAACATAATGCATCAGAGACAGGCTCATGACTATATTCAGTACCAGAGAAGACAGGTATGAGCAATGTATATATCCATTCCATTTACCTGAACCTCAGATTTTCTAGAAATATCCCTGAATTAATGAGATTTTACTTTAATTTTGAAAAGTGAAAAGACATTAAGAAACAGAATGTGCAACAGATTGTGCCCTTCATCAGTCTTGCTACTGCCTAAGGTTTGCAGTTTAGTTATGAACAAAGGGGGAGGCACGATTTATGCAACCATACTTTTCTGCTGGCTCAAGGATTGGTGGATAACAGGTCCCAAAACAGAGTATTAAAATTCATCAGGTCCTTTCAACCTGTCCTGTGTTGCAATATTAATGATAAAATCATCTATCCACATTCCCTGCACATTAATACAGAAGAGCTCAGTTTTGCTGGAATAGAGGAAACTGCTTAATTCATTGGGATTAGTAAGGAACTTTGCCTGTTGTGCATGCTTGAATAGTTGGGGTTGTAGTGAGATATATATTGCATAATTTTACAAACCTTTAAGCTGCAAATCTAATGCAGCCACCCCAAACCTTTTGGGTACCTGGGATAGGTTGCGTGGAGTGAAGTTTCTCCATGGACCAGCGGGAGCATGGTTTTGTATGCTGCCTGCATCCCACAGATGGGGCTCTACTTGTTTGTGTGGCCTGGTTTCTGCCATGCCATGGACCGATGCCAGTCCACAGATCAGAGATTGGGCACCCCTGATCTAATGCATTGTTGACCAAGTTTCAAAGCTTGCTTAAATTCTAAACATATATTTTGCAGGATAATAATCAAGCAGTATATCCTCTACGGTACATCACAAGTCGTTGGTCTATGTCTCTTCCAATATTAAACAGTGAGCATTTATTGGCAGATTGATGCTATTAGCATGTAGCAAAAAATGAAAGCTAGGTCACAGAAAATTATTGCTGGTGTCAAGACTCTGTTTTCTGGCTGGTAATAACTGTCACCATCTAAAATGTGGCTACAGCCTATTTACTTTGAAATCAATTATATTGCTTGTGTGTAATTTAATGCTGATTGCAAAAGAAGATGAATACGTGTTGCAGTAACTTTAATTTGTACTTCACTTTTAGTGACATTTACTCATGCCCTTATTACTTCGTGGTTAGACTACTGTAACACATGTTCTTGGAGCTGCCCTTGAAGCTGCATAGAAACTGCAACCACAATAAAATTCAGTGGACTGAATGTTGGTGAAGAGATAGCTACTAGGTAACTATTATCTATGTGTTTCTGAATACACTTCAAGGTGCTGATTATTACCTATAAACTCTCTATAGCTCAAGTCCAGAGTACATAAGGAACTATCTTCTCCAGAGAATCTATCCATCTTGTCTGATTTGTATAGAAAAGGATTCTCTAGATTTAAATCCCACCCCAAATATTTATTTAAGGGAAGATAGACCCCGGAAGGAGCCTTTCCTATGGAACCCATCCTTATGAAATGCTGTGCCCCCTGACATCTGTAGGGCCCTTTCAGTCCTGCCAAAAGATCTAACTTTTTAGTGGAGCATTTCGAGTGCATAGCTGCAGCATGTCTGTTTAATCTCTTACGGGTATTTTAATAAGGCTTTGTTATTAATGTTGATGGTTTATTATTTAATTACTTCCTGACTTCTATGCTAATTTCTTAGAATCTGAGGATGCTGTGGATCAAAGTACACATGTACATCAAAGTACACATGTTGTTGATCTTTCTAAAGTTTTACAACTTATAAGAAAGAAGTAAAACTCAACATTTTATATGAACAGGCTTGAATATGGAATGTTTTGAAGAAATGGAATCTTATGCATAATCTAGATAAACAGTAGAGTGAAAAAAATGCCTGTACAGAAATATATAATTTGGAACTTAAGGACTACTAGAAAATGTGCCAGATTTACAGGGCTACCATGTCAGTTCACGGTTGTCCTGCACCAGAGGTGGTATTCAGCAGATTCTGATCAGTTTTGGAGAACCGGTAGCGGAAATTTTGAGTAGTTCAGAGAACCATCAAATACCACCTCTGACTGGCCCCGCCCCCGCTGATCGGCTGGGTCTTCTTTAGTTGCCCTGCACAGGAGAACGGAGCTGGAAAGCAGGCTACTGGGGTGAGGTGGGAATGGAGATTTTACTGCGCCCACCAAGCCATGCCCACAGAACCTGCAGTAATTTTTTTTTTAATCCCACCACTGTCCTGCACATGTTCTACTTTGTCAGGGAATTCAGAAGGGAAGGCAATGAAATAACAGTTGCATTAATTCTAACTGCAGCTTATATCCCAATATAATTGCAAAAAGGTATGAATCCAATGTGGGGAATTGTTTGAAGTATACCTCTAATACAGCACAAGCATAACAGAATTTCAAAATGTTCAATGGGGCTCTAAAAAGTCAAATTGGGACATGTTCATAATCATATTATTTTTAAATGGTTTCTCCTGTCATATCAAATCCAAGTAAAGTTAAAGGATACTTTTATTGGCTTGTTGCCCTAAGATCTCCCATTTCATTTTTAAGACCATTCCCCCACCTATTGACTTATAGGAAGAGTGTCAAACTCACGTCAGCATGGTGGCGTCACATGACATATTGGGACCTTCCCCCTCCCTTTGCTAAACGGGGTGTGGGCATGGCCAGCACATGATGCATCTGGCCCATAGGCTGGGATTTTGACAGCCCTGTCTTATAGCATCATCTAGCATACCTAAGATGATATAAAGCTTGTTATATGTGATGGTTAGAGAGCTCCAGAAAATGCTATTAGTCACTAGTAGAGTTTCTAAGCCATGACAGTGTAGCATTTAGCTGAATGTGCAGTATTAAGTAGAATCATGAGGAGGTTAAAAGAATCATGTCAAATTAAGATGATGTATACCCTTTCCAAAGCTGATTAAGATGCCACCTGCTTCAAGTCTGCAACTTTCAGCATTCCTTCAGTAGGTGTATCTAGTGCTTTGGATTTCATCAAAAGGGAAACTAATATACAGACTGCTTCATCTGACTTAGGTAGCTTTGCTTTTAAAATTCTACTCAGCCATGGATAAAATTAGATAGGTTTAGAAAGACAGCCATCTTTTCTTCTAGTTAACTGAATCCACAAGAACAGGGAAAAACCTCAGTCATGCTTTCCTCAATTGCAGAGAAGGAAAAGATGCATATATAATATGTCACCACCCATAATACCGTCCAGTGTGATAAAAATACCTGTTCTAATACATCCTTAGAACAATGAAAGAAAAATCCCTTAGCCTTTATTTCCATGGAAACAGAAATTACTCAGGAAATGTACTGTGCAGTATTCAGACTACTGCAGACTTCATGCCTATTTCTTTGCAATAACAATTTAATTGCCTACTACAGATATGGTGTGAACATCTACTGACCCCAGTTAAGGAAAGTGAATTATTGTAAATACTAGATGATAGCTGTAGCAGCCATCCTTTGTAAAGCTGATTGCTTTCTATTAGTCACAGATGGAGGTGAAAATCTTTTCAACAGGAGATACCACCAGGAGATGGTCACCTCAAAGGGAAGTTCATCTACAAACTATATTAGTGTAATCTGAACTTTGTAGAAACCTACAGCGTGTTTGGAACTGTTTCCAGGGGGAGCCGTGCACCACTCACAAGGTGATGCAAGGAGAGGATGAATTTCATGTTAGAAATCTGACACCTTTAAGCTTCTGCACACTTTCTATTAACAGATAAAGTCTAATCCTGAAAATTGACTAGCATAGTAAAATGCTATAGGTTATACAACCACACAAAAAGTCCTGTGAATCAGTGGTGGGATTCAACATTTTTTACTACCAGTTCTGTGGGCGTGGCTTGGTGGGCGTGGTGTGGCTTGGTGGGCGTGGCAGGGGAAGGATACCGCAAAATCCCCATTCCCTCCCCACCCCACTAACCTGCTTTCCAGCTCCGTTCTCCTGTGCAGGGCAACCAAAGAAGAGCCAGCCAATCAGCTGGAACTCAGTAGGAGGCAGAGAAGAGATGAAGTTGGTGGGGCCAGTCAGAGGTGGTATTTGCTGGTTCTCCAAACTACTCAAAATTTCCGCTACCGGTTCTCCAGAACTGGTCAGAACCGGCTGAATACCACCTCTGCTGTGAATGCTGTGGAACGATTAACTTTCTCTAATTTTTAAAAGCAATGGAGAAAATTGTTGCATTTTTTTTTTGTGGCATTGGAAGCGATGACAAGGAGATTCATGGGTTGGAAATGAGATGATGGGGACATGGCAGAAAAATGATGCATCCCAAAAAACAAAAGATTTTTTTAGAACATCAGAAAAAGTTCAAGTTTATTTCAGGATTAACTGTGGCTAATGGAGTCACATTATGAATTAAAAACTAAGAAACATTAAATCCAAGAATAAAAATCTCCTTAAAATACATCCAAAGTAGGAAAGCAATTGGGCTACTAGTCAGCAAGAAGGAAACCCGACAAGGAAGTCCCAGAAAAGCAAAACAGTTTCCTTGCATTGTTTTCACTAATAAAGTTTAGGGCAGATAGCTGTGCCTGAACTTCTTGACAAGGCATTGTAAAAAACAGTACTGTTAAACTTGCAAGACTTTGCTAATGTAGCTTTACAATAAAACAGAATTAACTCATCTGGTCATCTTTCCTGTCTGATCTATATGGGAAGGCTGATATCAACCTTTCACATCTGATAGTCTCCTGTTGTCTCTTTTACAGTTTGAAAGGTTAGGGCAGTTCCTTTCTGAGTTTCTTTCTCTGCCCATTCTGCAGCTGCGGCTTTGGGCTCTTGGACCTTCCAGTATCAAGGTTTTTCCAGCTATGACCTTCTTGGATGGAATGGCAGTGCTTCAGTGCACAATGAGGAGGTTCTTTTGGACTCCCGGCTCCTAATAGAAGAGCAGGTAGCAGCCATGACTGAAATGACCTTTGCACATTTTTGGATTCTGCCCATCCTGGACAAGGAAGCATTGCTCACTGTCACTCATACCTTCTTGACATAGTTGGGCTACTGCAATGAGCTCTACGTGGGCTGCCTTGAGGAGCATTCATGAGCTGTGGTGGCACACTGGTTAGAATGCAGTAGTGCAGGCTGATGACTGCCAGCAATTTGGCAGTTCAATTTGGCAGTTCAAATCTCACCAGGCTCAGGGTTGCCTCAGCCTTCCATCCTTCCAAGGCCAGTAAAATGAGGACCCAGATTGTTGGGGGCAATATGTTGACTTTGTAAACCACTTAGAGAAGGCTGTAAAGCACTATGAAGCCGTATATAAGTCTATTGCTATTGCTATATGGAAGCTTCAGGTTGAAGAGAACATGACTGCACAGTATTCTAAATAGTGTCAGTATTCTAAATAGTGTAAATAAAATACAAGCTGAATAGTCAAGACCTTGTTGATGATCCAAACTCCGTCAAGGACCTTGGAATACTCATCTCAAATGATCTAAGTGGTAGAGCCCACTGTAACTACATAGCCAAAAAGGCATTAAGAGTTGTTAACCTAATCCTACATAGCTTTTTCTCTGGTAATATCACACTACTAACTAGGGCATACAAAACATTTGCTAGACCAATACTCAAATACAGCTCATCAGTCTGGAACCCACAACACATATCTGATATCAACACAGTTGAGAAAATCCAGAAATATTTCACAAGAAGAGTTCCACACTCCTCTACTTGTTGCAGAATACCTTATGCCACCAGACTTGAAATTCTAGACCTAGAAAACCTAGAACTATGCTGTCTTCGGTCCAATCTAAGTATTGTATATAAAATCATACATTGCAATGTCCTTCTGGTCAATCAATACTTCAGCTTCAGCCATAACAATACAAGAGCACACAATAGATACAAACTCAAAGTTAACCGCACCAAACTTGATTGCACAAAATACAACTTCAACAACAGAGTGGTCAATGTCTGGAATACTCTACCTGACTCTGTGGTTTCTTCCCCAAACCCAAAAAACTTTAACCTTAGACTGTCTACTATTGACCTCACCCCTTTCCTAAGGGGGCATGCATAAGTTCACCAATGTGCCTACAGTCCCTGTCCTATTGTTTCTTTTATTTTTCTTATATGTATTCATTTCATGTATTCACAACTAAGTTTATCCTTATACTTATCTTATAAGCAATTGACAAAATAAATAAATAAATAATAAATAAGTAAATAAATAAATAAATAAGTGTCAGTTATTTGGCACATATGGCACCACTGCTTTTGGGACTATAATGATTGCCAGTGTGTTTCCGGGTACAGTTCTAGATTCTGATTGTTACCTTTAAAGCCCTTCATGGCCTGCAACCAGGTTACCTGAAGAGGGACCATCTTCATCCAGTTGTTTCTACCCATCCAAGCTGGTTTAATAGGATGGCATGCTCCAAGTCCTGTCAGCCAAGGAATATTAGCTGGTGGGACGTGGAGGTACATCCCTTCTGCCATAGTGATTGCTCTCTGGAACGTTCCCCCTCCTGAGATGAAGATGACTTAACACTGTTCTGGAAGGCCTTGAAGGACTGGTATGTGCCTGGACATGGGTTCCCACGTATGTGAAAGGCCGCATTTCCTGGCTATGTTGACACTGATGGATTATAATATCTCTTGGGTTTTATTTGTATTTGATTTTATTTTTTGTATTCTGTTCAATTGTTTTTATGATTATTTGCCACCCAGAGTCTCCAATTTGAGTTGGGCAGCTAGAATGAATGGATGGATGGATGGATGGATGGATGGATGGATGGATGATGGATAGGTCTGAAACTTCAAAATTGCATACATATGAAAATCCTATCAAGCTAGGGATTAGGCAGAGAGTAGGGGAGCAGTCTTCTATATTCAGCTTCAGCAAACTCACAATATGTCTTCAGGAATTCAATCCACAGCATATTTATTTGGAAGTATTGGTAGATTCTCAGAATGATATTCTCAATGCTCAGACCACTTTTTGTTTTGCTCCATCATGCATGCATTTATTTTTAAAATATGCAGAGCAGTCTGCTAATTAAAACCTCTGAGTGTGTAGTTTCGACGAACACTTTTTCTTCATCTCACCAATGTCTGGACCACACATTTCTGAAACAAGCCACATTTCTGGGGAACTCTGACAAAACAGTGTGAAATGGTGTCACCAGTTTCACTATGTATATCCTCAAACGTTAGTCTTTATACTACCATTTCTGCAATCAAAATATCCGGTATGAAGCAAAAAAAAAAATCATAGCACTGTGTTTCTTGCTACCTGCAGCCATACTCCAAAGTAGTCTATGATATGAGATCACTTTTTAAATCCTTGATTAACTTGTCATGCACTACAATTAATTATTAAGAATTGCTCTATAGTTCCTAGCTCCTTAGTCAACAAATTGTCCAAGTGATATAACAGAAGGGCCTATTAGCTATAAATGCCCTAACATGAACATTAAAGTGCTAATGAAACAGAACAGTGTTTCATAGGCTACTTTGCTTACATAATTGAGCAAGCTGTTACTGTAATATTGGAGCTAGACTGAAATACCGTGAGAGAAGAAAGTTCTTAAATTTGCAACTGATTTCTTTTCTGTTTAAAAGATAGAGTTGAGGAAGCATGCACAATGATACTATATGTGCTAATGTAACTTTAATATGGTAATTGCCTATGTCTTCCCACTCTATCATTGCTTGATTTGTTCAACCATGTTCGATTCAAATAGCCAATATTCCAACCTAAATTAATATCAGTATAAAAATTTGTATCCTATATCAGTTTTGGTGGTGGTGTTAGTCGCGAAGCCGTGTCCGATCCATCGTGACCCCATGGACAACATTCCTCCAGGTCTTCCTGTCTACCATCCCCCGGAGTCTATTTAAGCTCACACGACTGCTTCAGTTACTCCATCCAGCCACCTCTTTCTCTGCCATCCCCTTCTTTTTTCCCCCTTAATCGTTCCCAGCATGAGGCTCTTCTCCAGTGAGTCCTTCCTTCTCATTAGGTGGCCAAAGTATTTGAGTTTCATCTTCAGGATCTGGCCTTCTAGAGAGCAGTCAGGTTGATTTCCTCTAGGACTGACCGGTTTGATCACCTTGCAGTCCAAGGGATTCGCAGGAGTCTTCTCCAGAACCAGAGTTCAAAGGCCTCAATTCTTTGGCGCTCAGCCTTTCTTATGGTCCAACCTTCACAGCCATACATTGCAACTGGGAAAACCATACGCCCTTTTGTTGGCAAGGTGATGTCTCTGTTTTTTTAGTATGCTATCTAGATTTGCCATAGCTTTCCTCCCCAGGAGCCAGCGTCTTTTAATTTCTTTGCTATAGTCCCCATCTGCAGTGATCTTGGAACCCAGGAAAATAAAATCGGTCACTACCTCCATTTCTTCCCCATCTATTTACCAGGAATTGGGAGGGCCAGATGCCATGATTTTAGTTTTCTTAATGTTGAGTTTCAAGCCAACTTTTGCACTCTCTTCTTTCACCCACATCAAGAGGCTGTTTAGTTCCTCTTCACTTTCTGCCATTAGAGTGGTATCATCTGCATATCTGAGGTTGTTGATATTTCTCCTGGCAATCTTAATTCCAACTTGTGATTCATCTAGCCCCGCCTTTCTCATGGTGTGCTCTGCATATAAGTTAAATAGGCAGGACTATATAAGATAAATAGGTCAGTTTTGGTACATTTGCTCAATTCTTGCCTCTGAGGCTGGAACAAGCTAAGTCATAACACAATGCATTAGTGATCTAACACATTATGGAGATGAAGCCACTGCACTTTATTGCATGACTTAGTATGTTATGTGTACACAGGGTGAGTTGTTTTAAAAGCCAAGTTATACTTTTCATTAACTGGTCTAAAACTAATGAAACTGGAAAACCTGAAGTTGTAAGTTTCCTGTCTTCAGAAATAGGCACGCAAGTGAGAATTTTTTTTCAGATGAAATAAAATTAATCTACATTTTCTATTTCCTGCTGAAAACACTGGAGATTTACTCTGAAGTTATAGATCTAAATCAGACAGTAACTCAAATTTAGATTCCAAATGTCTGAAGGCTATGCTTGAGTACTTGAACTGAAAATAGAGTGAAAACAGAATAGAATCTATCACTGATATGAGAGCAAATCTTATGAAGCATCATAAGATCAACAGCTGAACTACTGTACTTAAGTTTAGTAATCAAGCCCAAATATATGTATTCCCTAGCTTGGAGTATGGAAAGAATTTTTCCACTGGCCTCTGAGAATAGAGGAAGACTCATATATCTTCTCAAAGGGGCGTCTGGAGCACAGGCCCCTCCCCAGAGTTTCCATGTACAATCTGACTGAATTCTGTCAGATAAGGGAAAAGAGCTTGCTTTGCATGAAAACTCAGAAAAAGAGCACCAATGGTATGGCAGAAAAGAAAAGAACAGGTAGAAAAAAGAATCCAAAAATTTTCATCCCAAATTTCTCTGTATACTCTAAGCCTCAGAGAAAGGGAAAAGATCCAATTTGGAGTTGGTTGTCTCTAAGCTTATTTATATTATGAAAAGATCTTTTGGAAGATGACTCATGTTTCCCACTGGTTTTTTTTTTACCTTGTTTGGTCAGGAAGAAGAAATGTAACATCGGTATACCATGAAATCCATAGATGCTGTAGCTGAAGATAAAATCTACAAAATGAAAGGGTGCTATCTGGGAAAAAATGGTTTAGACATTGAAGCCAACAGAAGGGTGGCCCTGAGAGAAAACTTACACCCCACTTTTTTTGAGAGAGAGAGAGGGAGGGAGGGAGAGGCAGAGAGATCTTTGATCCTCATCACCTCTTCATACCTCATTTCTCTTGTTTCTACCCTGAAATTTATGACAAAGCCTGCTTTACAACCACAGAAGTCTGATAATAACCATCTCATGGGGAATAGAAGAGACATGTAGATGGCACTTCCTTTTCCCATCGTTGCCTTAGGGTGGATCAGTTTACTCTCTGAATTGTGGACATTCCATGCCACTTCATGGCAGCTGTTTAGTTCGCAGTGATCAGGTTTGAAAGAGAGCAGCTGTGCAATTGCTTAGTGGGAAGATGAAGAACTACATACATGATATAGTTTTCACTTCAAATCCAATAGATCGACATCTGAAGGTAGGAGATATTATAATCACTCCTGTATCATGGGCAGATCACTTTCTGGTCAACTTGAAATTGTTGGCATCATTGACCTCTGGAAATTGGGAATCTGCTTATGATGGTCTATCTAGGATTCCTGGAGGATTGCTCAGTGTTTGAGAGATACTTGGGAATTTTCCTCATGATTCTGCCATGCACCACTGAATGCTGACTGATGGCATTGTTAAGGTGTCCCATACACTATTGTGAATGAACAATATAGCAATCTTTGTCCAGGCTGCTTGTGACATGCTTCTAAATTATATGCTTCAAAACCATCATATTGCCCCCATTTAAATTCTATATTGGCAGGAACAAATGGGGTAACTGACAATGACTTATCAGAATATTAGAATTATTATTCTGTCAGAGATTCTGAAGGCACGGATAAGATTCTTGGTAGCATGTATGCTATCACTTGATTCATATTCTAACTGGCTCCTTTGAGGAAGAGCCTTGGTGGCTCAGGCTGTAAATGCCTGCTCTTAAGATCCAGCTGTCTACAGTTACTTTAGGCTCGAATCCCACCAGGCTCAAGGTTGACTCAGCCTTCCATCCTCTCGGGGTAGGTAAATTGAGGACCCAAGATTGTTGGGGGCAATTAGCTGACCTTGTAAAAATGCCGCTTAGTAATAAGCAGGCATATACAATGGAATGAAGGCTATTGCTGAGCACACTGGGTTGTATCCCAAAAATTGTAAGCGCCTGAGTCTTGGAGAAGGCGGCATATAAATGTAATTTAAAAAAAAAAAAATTAAATTGCAAGTACTCAGTTGGATTCAAGAAGCAACAAAATACTTCTTTGAAGGGATTATACCTCTTACCTGAAAAAGATAATTTCTGCCTGGTATCTGATCTTTCCATCTTGGAAAACATTGATAGGCTTAACTGCAAAGAGTTCTTGGTTATCTGATCCCTTTCAGTCTGGTTTCAGCTCTAGTGTGGATCTTTGGAGGATGAAGGGGGAATGCAACTCCAGCTACGTTGCATCTTTCAGCATCCTTTGATTACATTGAAAATGGTATCCTTCAAGCCCACCTGCAGGACTTGGGAAGGCATTGATTTATTGATTTCCTGAGCAGGCAGCTCCAGGTATTACTGGGAAATTAATAATGAAACTGCTAGCCACTCCATTATATGGTGCCACATATAATGAGCTTGATTCAACATCCAGGTGAAACTCTTTTATTTATTTATTTATTTATTTATTTATTTATTTATTTATTATTTATTTATTTATTTATTTATTTATTTTGTCAATCGCTTACAAGGATAAACATAGTTGTGAATACATGAAATGAATACATATAAGAAAAATAAAATAAACAATAGGACAGGGACGGTAGGCATGCTGGTGCACTTATGCACGCCCCCTACAGACCTCTTAGGAAAGGAGTGAGGTCAATAGTAGACAGTCTAAGGTTAAAGTTTTTGGGGTTTGGGGAAAAAACCACAGAGTCAGGTAGAGTATTCCAGACATTGACCACTCTGTTGCTGAAGTCATATTTCCTGCAATCAAGTTTGGTGCAGTTAACCTTGAGTTTGTATCTATTGTGTGCTCTTGTATTGTTATGGTTGAAGCTGAAATACTGATTGACTGGAAGGACATTGCAATGTATGAGTTTATATACTATACTTAGATCGGACCGAAGACGGTGTAGTTCTAGGTTTTCTAGGTCTAGAATTTCAAGTCTGGTGGCATAAGGTATTCTGCAACGAGTAGAGGAGTGTGGAACTCTTCTTGTGAAATATTTCTGGACTTTCTCAACTGTGTTAATTAATTAAGTTAACTTTGTTAACTGTGTTAACTCTCTACTAAGATTATTTGTTGACTCAGGATAAATATGTTGATGAAATCCATGTAGTTTCTAATTATAGCAGTACAGTATATAAATGCCTTCATTCACCCCAGATTAGACAGGAAGAACAATGTATGATCTTAACTGGTACCTGGAGGTGCAATGAAATTAAGCCTTGGCAATACCAATTGCCCAAATATTAGGTTTGAAAATGGCCCTTATGGAATGGCTCTTGATGGAATTGACTCCTGACTTATTTTTCTTTAGCAGGTGAAGGAAGTTTATAAGAAAGCTTATTTTTTTCTGTTAGCCCAGTTTGAAATTATCTACCCCCAATGTATGGATTGCCTCTATAATATTTGAGTTTGCAAAGATGGTGAACATGCTACCATTCCAATGACTTTTGCAACTGGAATTGCCTGCTTTATGGTGTCATTTTAGTTGTTTTCAATTTGTTGTTTTTATGTATATATTTATTTTAATTGGAGCTGGCCAGATTTTGTAGAATTAGTTTATAATGATATATAAATTATGCAAATACATGCATAAGCAAATCATATCCTAATGTGCAACATGATCACAACTTGAAATATTATTTGAAAATTAAATTACATTAAAGCTTCACATTGCCTTTCTAAACATATTTTTAAATGTTATATGCAGAAAAACTGTCTCCCCAAACTTATCTAAAATAAATGCAGTTGGAAAGCCTCAGATCTTAAGTTTAAGTTCTTCAGAAATAAATGCATGGGTAAGAAATGCCCTTTCCACTAAATCAATATTAATCTGCAAGGTGACAGGTGTTTAATTCCAACTCAAAACTTTGGAAATACAGTAATTCTTAAAGAAGGCACTGAAATCACTCCATTTAGATTCCAAAAGTTTTAGAAATCATATGTGACTACTTGAACTAAAAAAAAAAAACCTTGGAGTACTGCCAGTTCAAACTGTCTTGATAAAAACAGTGACCATAATGCTGAGTCTGCTGCATTTATTGTACTGTACATTTCAATATATTTTTTTCCAAGGGATTAAAAAGACATAGATCTCTGCCAAAGAATCATTTCAAGACCAAGCATCCAGCACAGATGAATTAGCAAAGGTAATCTACGCTATTTACTCTTAGAAATCTAGTTATCTAGTTAATTGTGTTTATAATAAAATAGCAGCAGGGTTATTAAATATCAAATAAACTAAACCAGCTAGCAGTACCTGAACACACTTGTAAGTGGATCATAAGCTTCCTAACAGACAGGAAGCAGCAGGTGAAGCTAGGCAGAATCACATCTGATACCTGTACACAGCGGGGGACCCCCCAAGGCTGTGTGCTTTCTCCACTTCTCTTCTCCCTATATACCAAAGACTGAATCTCAAATGATCCATCTGTTAAAGTTCTGAAATTTGCAGATGATACAACAGTGATTGGTCTCATTCGAGACAAGGACGAATCCGCATACAGGTGGGAGGTTATACAACTTGCCTCGTGGTGTAACCGGAACAATCTGGAAACTGAACACACTCAAACCCGTAGAAATGGTGGTAGACTTTAGTAGAAACCCTCCCATACTACCATCTCTTACAATACTAGAGAACACAGTATCAACAGTAGAGACCTTCAAATGGACACTTAACATCAAAAAATATCATCAAAAAAGCACAACAAAGAATGTTCTTTCTGCGCCAACTTGGAAAGCTAAAACTGCCCAAAGAGCTGCTGATTCAGTTCTACAGAGGAATTATTGAGTCTGTCACCTGCACCTCTATAACTGTCTGGTTTGGTTCTGCAACCCAACAAGACAGAATTCTATTCTATTCTATTCTATCAAAATTAATCACTTCATGAGCTTATCCTAAGGTGAGTTCTGCAGTGCAATCATTTTAAGCCTCAACAATTTGAATTGGTGTTGCATACAATAAAGCCACCATTTCAGACACACAAAGGTTTCTGGTTATTTTGGGGACTATCTGTGTTTACAAATTCTTTCCAAAAGTCCTGTCCATCGTATGAGCTGATAAAATCTTTTTTTAGGGAAGATCCTCCTGTTTTGTTATTTTCAGATTAAAACCTTTTATAGAGTTGGCCACTGGTGTCTTTTGCTGCGTTTCTGGGATAGCAATTTTCTTTGTCTCTATTGCTGCTTATCATCCAAATAATACAGCCTGGCACAGTCTGTTTCTTCATCCATATCTCAAGATCCTTGTGAATTGAGAGACCTCTAATCTCTTCTGGGCTGATTAGCAGCTGCTCTGTGGGAGTTGAGGCAGGGAAATGCAATTGGCAAGACCTAGCAACCTGATAATTGGTTCGTTGCAATGGAGGAACATTTCAGCGGTGCTCTTAAATAAGAAGTTTGGGGATATGAATTTGATTACAATATAAAATCTATGATTCTTTAGATAGCATACATCAAAGCAAAACACCACTCATGAAATAACTTTAAATGGTTATGGTAAATCATGTTTCATATCATTAAAGTAAGGCAGCTACTCATAGCTAAAGGACTTAAAAACTAAAAGGTATCTATGGATTTTTAACAATTTCTTATATGGAGAAATATAAATTGCTGAAAATGATTAACGCATACCTAGAAACCATCTAAACCAGGGGTGTCAAACTCACATCGTCACAGAGGATGGAAGGCTGAGTCAACCTTGAGCCTGGTGGGATTCGAGCCTGCAGTAATTCGAGCCTGCACTAATATTTGCAATGGAAATGAGCAATATATAGAAAGCAAGCAGTTAGCCTAACATTCAATGAAAGGTTTGATATTAGCATCTCTGGAAATCCTTAGAACTGATCAGGGCCACTCAAGTGTTTCAAAGCCGCTATGTTTTAATTGTTTAATTGTTTCTTTGTAGAGGATCCCTTGAGAATGGTCTGGGCACTGCAACCAAATTCATGTTGAAGCAACGTTCCTTCCAATTTCATGGGACTTACATGGCTTGGGATCAAAATACTTTCAAGACCAACTACTGTACTTCCACATAATGTAGTCATCATCAGTGAGACATATTTTGCAACCTCACTGGGGATAGAGTTAGTATCTATGGTTAATTCTACTATGGAGGGACCCTAGTCTGAAAGAAGATGCCATTGTTTTTAAAGCAAGAATCTTTTCATTAAAAAAAAAATTCTAACAGCCCTTTAAACTATTTTAATATATCATTTTAAAGATTGGTTTAACTGTATATTTTATACTGTATACCTGCATTTTTTTAAAAAAAATCATTAAAGGAACAAGCAAGCAACATTAAAATCATCTAGAAATGAATACATTTAATATAAATTAACTGTGAAGCAGCTTCATGAAGTTGTATATCTTGCAGTGCTCTATGTTGCTTTATTGGGAGAAACAGACTTCTGCCCTTGCACTAGGATCAGATTAAAGCAAACTAATATCGTAAGTGTTAAGTTTGAAAAGGATACAGGACGCGAAGTGCTTCAGCTCTTTTATTTCCAGACTACAGTTCAGAACGGACCCAAAGTGGCTTAGCCGCGGCAGCTTATATAGCTGGCTGCCGCGGCTGGTAGCCAATGACTGTGCTCAGATTTCCCGCACTTTCTACAACCAATCATTTCAAACTCTGTACTTTTATAACCAATCATTTCAAACGCTGCATACATTACAGTAAGCACTGCCCAACAACAGGACTCATTAACAGTTGTGGGGAAAATTGGAGAATAACGGAGTGTGGATATGTTTGCTGCCTTGAGTTACTTGTAAAAATAAAATAAATAAATAAAAAACTTATGCCATGAGGCAGGAACACTAAATCTTTTTTTTTACAAAGTTTTATTATTTTTAAACAAAAATACAGACAAACAAACCGATACAATACAAAAACAATAAACTAAAACTAAAACACTAAATCTCATGACATCACTAACCAAACTTTTAAACTTTACTCACTCACCATGCCAAAAAGAATAGTTTTATTAACAAAGCAGATCAAAAATTACAACAAAATTCAAGTACAGTTAAGTATGGCAGCAAAAGAGTTAAATGAAGGATAGCCAGGGGGGAAATGTTAATGACTAATCCAGGAACTGTTTACAAGGAAGGATCTTTCCAGTTACTATAGGAAGTCTTTGAAAGAGAGAAGTGCACATGCTTTCTGGGGGTAAATTTAATTTAATCTGAGATTTTAAATTATGCTGTATTTCTGTTCCTAACATTTGGCCATATTGTTGGTTGGTAACAGAAGCCACAAGCCACTCAGCCAAGAAAAGTGAGGGAACAGTGGAAAGATCTACAAGTGTGTGAACAAATGTTTGGAAAGGATCTTCAAAAATCACGCCAACGACTATATTCCATTTGTTCATTCTATGAATAACGATTAGGATTTTTGTTTTAATTTACAGATACAAAATTCAGTTATATAACAGCAGGATCCCTACTTGTTTCTTAATATGAAAAAGCCGATATTATATTTGCAATTTTATATTGTTATTACCAAAGCAGGAAAAATTCAAAGTAGCATTAATAGTCTCCAAAATGAAATGTGAAGGGAGAGCAGCGATCTAAATCTTGGGCACTAGAATTAAAATGAACAGATGGTTTAAAGCTGTCCTGTTAAAAAATACTGACTATCCTATGCCCAGAAGACATTTTAGTCACATTTGGTATTGGCTTTCTCATGACTCCTCTGGTCAGATTTTCCTTTTTTTGCACCTCCAGAAGATCCATGGGAAAAACAGCTGTGGAAGATTTCTGGCTCCCGAATGTGACACAGAAGGAACTGAGAGTTCCAGACATTAAATTGCTGGCAAGCATTCTGCAGGTTTATAGATATTCTGAAAAGAAAATGCATTGCAAAAGAATAAGAGGCAGATAAAATAAACCAGTGGGGGGGGGGGAAACAAGGCAGTTCCTGCAAGATACATAAACAGGTCAGGCAGGTGATTTAAATGACATAATTTAGATTACAGTTTGTAGGAAGACAATCAGGGCAATTTGTGTGTGTGTGTGTACAGATAACATAATGATAGTTGCAGAATATATTTCTTGGATTTGCATTTTGTTCACCTTTAAAATGGATGCAGAAAGATATTTTATATAAAAAGAACACCCTGAGAAAGATTAATTGTGAGAAAAAATATAGGAGTCCAAAATGCACAATTATGTTATAAGTCATTCCTCAAAATTAATTTTGTGAAATGTTCCTAAGGTCTAAAAAATGATTTCATGGGCAGCCCAGTCAAGCAGAACAGATTTGATATACACTGCTGTCCTTCAAAGGACTTTTATTTCTCTGTCTTAACCATGAATATTCCTACCTAAGCCAATTTAAAGGGTCTTCGCTTGCTAAACTAATGATAAAGCCTCAGAAATGAACAATTTCAACCATAGAACACACAACTATTATCTGTTTTGTGAAAAATGGTCAGACTAAAATTGAGACGCTCGTTCTATAGTAGTAGCACATTGCCAATCTTGGCTGAGTTTTAAATGCTAATCAGTATTGGATCCAGTTAATACTTAAATGGGATACAACCCTGAAATCAGAGGATGATAGGCTTCAATAAGTCAGTAGCAAACCACTTCCACCTTATTACCAGGAAGGCGTATATAGCCATGGTCATAAAATCACAAGCTGTAGGTGACCAAGCTGAGCCAAAGGGAAGGGTCAAATATGTCATAAGTCACAAGAGATCCAAATCCAGCCCACCTTGAATTCCAATGGCTCTTATCTACTGCCAATTTGTTTTGACTATTAGCAGTTCAGATTCTTGTAGAGAATGGTAGCATGCAATAAACCTTCATTTGAACTGCCTTGACTCCTGATTTCTTGCATTTTACACAAACTTAGTCCAAAGCTTATTTTACCTGATTACACTTCTTTTACCCATGTCTTTGAAGTGTCTATATATATTTGTGCAACAGCTTACTTGTGAAATTTGAAGCAACATATAATGGTTCAGAATATGACTGGATTACATTAATTTCACTTTTAAAAGTAGACCTATGAGCCATCTAAGACCCACACAGTAGAATATAATTTATATAGTAGTATATAATTGTATATCGAATACAATCATGACACTGTGTTTTGTCTACTCTTAAACATTTGTAGAATGAAAAGACAAATCATTTTTTTCCTGAGAAGACTGTTAACTGGTCCAACTGAAACCTGGAATCTGGGTAGCAAATGCCCTTAACCCCAAAGGTAGATATTTATATGATTTTATCTAAAAACCTCATTTCATAGAAAACTCTAGCTCAAGATGTTAAATGGAATAAAAGAAAGCATAACAAATGCTGTCATTTTCCCAGGAAGAAACATCAAAATGCAAGAAGGATCTGGGTGTAACAGATAACTCAACCTTACAAATGCATACACATATGATTTAAGCTATATCATCCCACCATGACTGTGATAGATATTTCAACCCTTTAGATATCAGATAAGTTCTTAGAACTCTGTTTGCAACCTATGCTGAACTTGCCTGATTTGGAACAGTCTCCCAGATTGGCAGATGGTGTATTAGAAGTGCTGAATAGCTTTCTGGGAGATAATAGGTTGAGCATGAAAAAACTCAAATCCTTGCCAGAATATTTTGATGTCCTAATCATGTTCAGCTAAAGATTCACAATAAATTGACTGTGTTTCATGTTGTAGGATGCACAGTTGAAAGCCTGGAATTTTTGGAATGTTTGGAATACTGCACTTTGGCTGAAACTATATATGTGTATACATTACACATATACCTACATCTGAAAAAAAGAAGTGATAAGTTAACCTCGATCAGATTTTGACAAGTGGACCACAGACAGTAGTAGTTATAGAACAAAGAAAAAGGAGGGAAAGAATTCTGGGAGAGAAAAGGTGTTAACACTTTTGATTACTAAGAATTCCATTATCATGGGAAATGACAAAAATACTGTATGGTTTTCAAAGATTTTGTGTTGGCGCTGGAGGAAAGCATTTATGAAAAAATATTTGATCTTGTAATTTTCCATGGAATGAATGAATTTCATAAAATTGCAAAGAGGGCATCAATTAAGTTTAATTAGAATAAGAAGTGGAGCAGGAGATCTTGCAGAAAAACCAATCACCTGAAGATTAGAGAATATGAGGTGAATTGTTCAACAATTGTTATTCAGCAGATGCACATAATTATCTTGGAAATATTATACAGGTACAATATATACATTATTATAATGAAATATTATTTATTTATTTATTTATTTATTTATTTTATTAATTTGACTTGTATGCCACCCCTTTTCCAAAAGGACTCTGGGTGGCTCTGGGTGGCTCACAACTAAAAACCCAACAATAAATAATTATTTAAAACCATATTAAACAGAACAAGCCAAATATACAAATTTAAAACCCCAGAAACTAAAACACCCATCAACACCCCCACAGGAGGTCAGCACAACCCGGACTGCATAAATAGCCAGGTCTTTATATTGTGGTGGAAGGAGCGAAGATCGGGGGCCAGCCGATACAGTTTGGGTCTTGAAATGAAGATAGGGAGAAGCAATTTAAAAGTTTGAAACAAAAATTAAGCTAAACCTTCTTTGTCAGTTGCCAAAATGTACTATTTTGTAGGGGAAACAAGGTGCTCATTGATGGGTTGATCTAGCTACAAGTGTCCTATTGTTTAAGCCTGGGTGGAAGGTCATTTTTTTTGTCCTCCTTTATTTATAGAAAAAAAAAATCCAAAATTGCTAATGTGGGAATGTCATCTTTTTTTAAAAATAAACTTTATTAATCTTTTATAACTTTAAAAACTAAGAGTGTAATTATCTTAACTTCAACAGATTGTGGCATTTATCTTATACTACTATTTTGTGCATTATTTATAAATATATACAATTTATGTGAATATAAACATTTAACTTATGTATTGCTTATTGTTATTTCATCATCCATTTATCTGTCTTTGCTCAATCCAGTCATACCATTTTCCCCAAATTTTATAATACTCAGGGGAATGTCATCTTGTGGCTGAAAATTTACAACAGATTGCTATGTTCTAAACCCATCCAATTTAGAACAAAAACCTTACTTGGACAGGTTTTTGTATTTTGTTTCAAGTTGCTTGGCAATTATAAGCAGGTGGATGTTTAATACTTTCCATGTTCATCTGTTAAAGTATTGATTTATTTTCTTAGTTTGCCGTTCATAGTATTTTACCTATGTTTGACCATTTTTGTTATGCTCTTAACTCTCAAGGTGTGTGTAATATTTATAATATAGAAATTTTTTTGGCACGAGCATTCATACATTTGACTTATTTTTATTGAAAAAAATGCTGTTTTTTTTTAAATAATAACTTTATTAGGCTTAACCAAAACATCATAAATGGATATTCTAAGAATTAGTAGCATTCTTCTAGCTATTGTCATGGCCAATCAATTTAAATTCTTCCACGTTTATCTCTGTCTGTGTATGCACATAAAAGATTAGACTACAATGGGAATGATAATTGAATATATTTAAGATTAGATTTCAAAAGAGCAACCATAGCTTATATGACAGTATTTAGAGTGTTGATGTATGTATCTTCCAAACACCAGAAAAAGAAGCCTGAAACATAAAGAACTACTTTACTATTCCAGAGCACCCTACATTGCACAGCATTATGTAGCTCTTTAAAAAAAAACTAGTGAGTATTTTATATCTTTTTTTGTTTAATTAATGTTTAGCATACTACAGTAAATATCCAATTCCTAGATGTGTTTTGTTATGTATGTAGGTTTGAATGTTATTTGTTTATTTGAACTGTTCTTGTAAAATGTCAAATGGTATTGGTTTAAATAGTGCGGGAAGAAACCCTGCACTCCCATTGGCTGGCAGCTACGGCTGCAGGCTATAAGAAGCAGTCGTAGCCAAGCCAGGATGGGTCCATTCGAGCTGTAGTCACTTAATAAACTCTTTGCTGGAACTCCTCGCGTCTGACTCTTCATGCAAACTTAACACTGGTGACGAGGATGGGATTCCCCTGAAGAGAAGACGACGCGACGAACAAGCAACTGAGAGAGATGGCTGCGCTGAACAACCCCCCAGCCCCGTTCGATCCGGCGGCGGAAGACTGGGAATCATATGCAGATCGTTTCCACATGTATCTGGAAGGGAACGATCTCGCCGGCATCCCCGAGAGACGGAAGAGGGCGGTCTTTCTCACGCACTGCGGTCCGGCAGTCTTCAAAATGGCGAAGGCGTTGGCGGGAGCGGCAGAGCTGAAGGTAATGGAATGGCCCGATTTAGAGAAACTTTTAAGAGCCCATTATGCCCCACAAGTATCGTGCCTCATTAAGAGACACGAATTTTACCGTCGGGATCAAGGGATAGCGAGAATGTTAATGACTTCGTGGCAAGTTTAAGGGACATTGGGGTGCTTGTGACTTTACCAACTTAGAAGAGGCCATGCGGATCGGTTTGTTTTAGGCCTAAAAGATAAGGTCTTACAAAGCAAACTATTAATGAAACCTAAGATCACGTTTAAAGAGGCCATTGAAGAAGCTGTCTCAGCGGAAGCCACCAAATCCTCAGCTGCGGCCATGAAAAGATTAACAAGGCCTCAAGCCAGGCCTCAAGCCATTCTGATGGGGAAAATCCACAACAGCCCATTGCGAACAAATAGACTCTGATTCTGATGGCAGTGAGGCAGAGGAGGGATTTTTAAACTCAGAATGGAGAAGAAGAGAAAAGACTCTGGGAAAACAGGCAAGGGTTCTATTGCAGAGGCTGTGGGGGGGCACCCCGCACTGAATGCAAGTTCTTTGACTCCATTTGCCTACGTTGTGAGAAACGGGGTCACATAGCCAGAGTCTGCAAATCATCCAGAACTCCACCGATTAGGAAAAAATTTCCTGATAAAGACTTTAAGCCCAACAATTTCCTTGAAAAGATGGGGTGAAATTTAGAAGCAAATGGCAAGAATGAAACTCACCAAACAATCACTATTGGTCATTCTTCACCCTTAAAAGCAGAAAAGTACACGTGAAGGTGTTTATTGAAGGAAGGCCTTGCCAAATGGAAGTGGACTCAGGCTCTTATTTATCTATGGTGTCATGGGACACTATCCACAGACTCTTTCCCAAAATTCAGAAGAAGCATTTCCAGAAGCAAGCACTGACTCTCAAAGACTACCAAGGGAACAAGATTCCAGTAGTTGGAGCAAGAGATTTCAACGTGCAGTTTAAAGGCCACACCAAACGTTTGCCCCTGACCATCGTGGACAAGGATCGCCCAAGTTTGCTGGGACTTGAGTGGTTCAAGCCACTAGGCATCGAGGTGACTGGCATCAATCATGTGAGCAGCTCTGAATGGGAGGAGTCCTTGAAGTCTGAGTTTCCAGAGGTCTTCAGCGAAGGACTGGGCAAGTATATGGGGACCCCTATTGCTTTCAGCCTAGACCCCAAGGTGCCCCCAATTCGTTTAAAGCCCAGGAGGGTTCCATTTGCTTTAAAGGAAAAAGTTGATGCACAATTAGATAAGCTCATTGTTCAAGGGGTTTTAGAGCCTACTGACCACTCCAGATGGGAAACACCCATAGTCACACCAGTCAAGGCTGATGGGTCAGTGAGAATCTGTGGTGACTATAAGGGGACACTTAACCATGCGCTGCAGCAGAGCGCATACCCTGTACCAGTTGTGCATCATCTGCTCCATTCCCTTGGCAGGGGTACAGTATTTGCTAAACTGGACTTAGCTCAGGCATATCAACAATTAACAGTTGATGATGCCACTGCAGAGGCACAAACAATTGTGACTCATAGAGGTGCCTTCAAATGTAAAAGACTACAATTTGGAGTAAGCGTGGCACCTGGCATTTTTCAAAGCCTTATGGAAAGAATGTTGCAAGGACTGCCAGGGGTAGTGCCTTATTTTGATGATGTGTTAATCTCTGCTGAAAATGACACTCAGCTTCAAGAGAGACTCAGAGAAGTCCTTACCAGATTCAGAAAAGCGGGTTTAAAAGTCAAGGAAAACAAATGTACACTCAAAACAGACAGAGTTGAGTTCCTGGGGTACATGATTGACAAGCATGGCATCCACCCTACTGATGCCAAGGTTAAAGCAATCAAGGAAGCCCCTAAACCTCGATGCAAGACAGATTTGCAAGCCTTCCTTGGACTTATTAACTTTTACCACATGTTTCTACCTCACAAAGCATCTATTGCTGAGCCCTTACATCGCCTGCTTGATAAGAAAGCTGTTTGGATCTGGGGGCGGAAGGAACAGTCAGCATTTAACAGTATTAAGAGACTAATCACGCCTGATGCTATGTTGATACAGTTCTCTGAGAATTTGCCTGTTGTTCTGACTTGTGATGCATCCCCTTTTGGAGTGGGGCGGGTTTTGAGTCACAGGCTTCCCAGCGGAAGGGAAGCCCCAATTGCATTTTACTCTCGCACTTTGTCCAAAGCAGAGAGGAATTATAGCCAATTGGACAAGGAGGCTTTAGCAGTTGTTGCAGCTGTTAAGAAATTTCATGAATATCTGTATGGCAGGTCATTCACCATTGTTACAGATCACAAACCCTTATTGGGCATTGTGGCAGGAGACAAGCCTACACCTAATATCCTGTAAGCAAGAATGCTGAGGTGGACTGAATTTCTTGCAGCCTATTCATACAAACTGATTCACAGACCTGGCAAGGACATTGGACATGCTAATGCACTGAGTCGTTGCCCACTACCTTGCCACAAGGAGGACTTTGAACTTGAAACTAACACCTTTTTCCTGGAGACCGTTGCTAAGCTTCCAGTCCATGCTGCTGAGATTGCCAGAGAGTCTGCCAAAGATGCTGTGTTGGCACCTGTTATGGGCTGGATTAAGAAAGGTTGGCCTCTTCAAGATCTACCTCACCTTGCCCAACCTTTTAAGTCCAGGCAAACTGAATTATCTGTATTAAGAGGATGTATTTTGTGGGGTAACAGGGTGGTTATTCCTGCAAAACTGCAAAGGGAGGTTTTGGAAATGTTACATGAGGGTCATCCTGGGATTGTAAGGATGAAGGGTTTGGCCAGGAGTTATGTATGGTGGCCAGGTA
Source organism: Naja naja (assembly GCA_009733165.1). Lineage (NCBI taxonomy): Eukaryota > Metazoa > Chordata > Lepidosauria > Squamata > Elapidae > Naja > Naja naja. Next base: position 26,558,768 of record CM019159.1, on the reverse strand, counting down.
TTGACAAAATGGTTGAAAACTGGGTAGCCTCTTGTCCCAATTGCCAGGTAGTCAGGCCTGCTCCACCTCACGCCCCCACACAGGAATGGGAATGTCCTAGGGGCCCTTGGTCTAGAATCCACATTGATTTTGCAGGCCCTACAAGAGGGCACACTTTTCTAGTGCTAGTAGATGCATATTCCAAATGGCTAGAGGTAATTCCCATGACATCCACTACAACTGAGGCTGTCATCAAGCAACTCAGAAAATTGTTTGTAACCCATGGGTTACCAGATGTCCTTGTCTCTGACAATGGCCCTCAATTCACATCTAACATTTTTGAATCCTTTCTAGCTCAACAGGGTATCAGACATGCCCTCACTGCCCCTGGGCACCCTTGCCAATGGCCGGCTGAACGCATGGTGCGCTTTACCAAAGAGAAGCTTCAGCAGCTGGGTCCTGGGGACATCACTGAGAAGCTTGAAAAACTTCTTAGTGTTCAACACATCACTCCTAGCCCATCAAATAACTTGTCCCCAGCAGAGTTGTTGATGGGTAGGAAACTTAGGTCTTCCCTTGACCACCTTCATCCCATTTACGCACCCAACGCACCACTGGATTCCACTTCCAGAGTTCGTTCTTTTAGTGTGGGAGATTCTGTCTATGCTAGGAACCTTATAGGTGAACCTTTGTGGATTCCTGCTGAAATAACTCACATCACGGGCCCTCGTTCTTACAGGGTACAAACAGAGGATGGCCTCCTCTGGAGCAGGCACATTGACCAACTTAGATCCAGGTTCCCTCAGGAACATCGCCCCTGTCCCTCTGGGTCCCTCACCTGATGTCTCTTCTAGGGGAAGGGGGGAACAGGAGGAAAATCAGCAAACAGAAATCAACCCCATGTGTAATGAGCCATTGCAACAGGAACCATCCCGAACCCTGTCACAATGCCAAGATCCATCCTTAGAAGTGGAAGATTGCACATCACTACCTGACTTGGGTGCTGACATTGGAATGGAGATGGGTTGGGAGGAGAGACCAGATTCTAACAGTCTAACAGGGTCTTCTTTCACAGGAAGTCCCAACAGGGAAATGTCAGTAGACACATTTCCCCTCTCACTGGGTGAGAACGTTAAAACTCCTGAACCACGAAGGTCTCACGCAGAGCCCCACCTATTTAAAGGAATACATTAGATAGGTTGGGGTTTGGTATGGACTGAACCTAGTGGGGAGGGGTGTTATGTATGTAGGTTTGAATGTTATTGGTTTATTTGAATTGTTCTTGTAAAATGTCAAATGGTATTGGTTTAAATAGTGCGGGAAGAAACCCTGCACTCCCATTGGCTGGCAGCTACTGCTGCAGGCTATAAGAAGCAGCCGTAGCCAAGCCAGGATGGGTCCGTTCGAGCTGTAGTCACTAATAAAGTCTTTGCTGGAACTCCTCGCGTCTGACTCTTCATGCAAACTTAACACGTTCCTCATGTAAAACAAGTGGCAAATACATTTACACAGAGTTTCTTTTATATATTACTGCCACATTTCAGATATGAGTTTATCTGGACAAAAAAAATCCTGATGGATTGACTACTAGGAAGTACCAGTAGCAACAAGGAAATGCTCTTAGTGCTTGATAGAATTTCACAGCATGATTTTTCATGAGCACGCATTAATCAAATTAATGAGGAACAGATTGCTTGCAAGCTGGAGCCTGATCAATCCTTTCTAAAGTGCAGGTCCCTACCAGTGATTCAGTGTCATGTGATGAAAATAAAGACAGCAGACACCAAAGGAAAGTGACATTACATAAGACAGTATAGGAAGCCATTGTTCCACAGAAACTTTGGCAAGGAGGTTTAGAAGTACACACCTTACAAAGTGACACATGTGCTAAAAATAATTAATCACCTGGAAATTCCTATTGCCTCCACAGCAACTGACACAGGTCAGCTGAGGTGAAATGAACATGAGAATAAAAATCTTCCATCAACAAGCATTCATTCTGAAGCGCTTCCTTTCCTATGCAACATTTCCATAGGATTGTTTTTCATCAACCCATCCTACACTCTGGGCAGCTGAATCAAGTGGGCTGTAATCAGAGGTGGCATTCAGCAGGTTCTGACCAGTACTGGAGAACCAGTAGCTGAAATTTTGAGTAGTTCGGAGAACCGGCAAATACCACCTCTGACTAGAGATTTTGCAGTATCCTTCCCCTGCCACGCCTACCAAGCCATGCCCACAGAACCGGTAGTAAAAAAAAAATTGAATCCCACCACTGACTGTAATCACATGCCCACCCTTACCTTCACTGAATACAATATCTTACATTTCTTCTGATGATTCTTCTGAGAATAACTTTCCTGCTTCTTCAAAAGGATTCAGTAGGAAGCCCCCCCTCCCTACACAATGAACTCATTTAAAGCCCCATTCAAGGGGTCATGACAGAACATAAACATGTCTATCTCTCTCTCTCTGAGAGTTTAAGGAAGGAACTATATATATCAGGGCTGTCAAACTCGTCACATGCTGGCCACGTCCACACCCAAGTAAGCAAAGGGGGGGAAAGTCCCGATACATCAGCTGATGCCATGATGATGTGAGTGTGATAGCCCTGATAGTGAATATCTAAAGTTCTTCAGCCTTGACAGTTTTAAGATGTGGGGACTTCACCTCCCAGAATTCCCCAGCTGGCTCAGGTATCCTGAGATTTAAAATCCACATATCTTAAAATTACACAGACTGAGAAACACTGTGCTAGATTACTTCAGCAAACTGTTTCAGGGCCTGCTTATTTAAAAAAAAATAAGTGTAAAACTGATTTTTAAAAACTTGTCAATTTGATTATTGCTGTTTTGTAGCTGTCAAGTTGTTTCTGTATTTTATTTCAACAGAAGGGCTATTTTTAATTGTTAAATTAACAATAAAGTCCTGGGAAATAAAGTGGAGTTAGAATTAAAAAACAACAATGAATAAGCCAGCAAATGCACAATACCCCTCTATGCGAGCTATATTCAAAGCATTTCATATTGAGGCTCCATCTACTTAAATAATAAATTCTAGAGTCCCAAATTATGTAATATTTGTAACACTACTTACTGTGGCAGAAGTTAATGATGGTTTTTTAAAATGTAGTATAAAGAAAATCTACATTGAGAACTTTCATGCATTAATTAACAGAAAAAGAAATAGATGAACATTGAATCTCCCTAGTAATTCATTTTTCCAAATTAGTCCCAACAGGAAGCTGAGTAATTTCCTTATTAGAATTAAAGCTATCTATTTGTGCTAATGATGGGATGATTTATGGGATTTTATTAAATTAGGCAAATTAGAAAAAAAGCAAGCAACACCACTAAGGAAAAACTAATAGCAATCATAAAATATATTATAAGAAAATGCATTTTTCTTCCCAATAAAATGGGGAAGCCTGCTACATCCAACATCTCACATATCAGGAACATTAAGATACTGCAGTACAGTAACAGAAATTTAATGAGTAGAATTTAGTAAAAGAAGTTGGCTGGATTAACATTCACTGGTTGAACAGATGATTCAAGTATCAGTAAATTATGCTAGATTGATTTCTGTATAGCTTTATAGAATCTAACTTCACTCCCCTGCAGTCTATATGTTGTTTACCAGAAGTCAGCAGTTCAAGAAAATCAACTCAACTTTCTACTAAATAAATACAAACACAATACAATCGGCAGTATTCCAGTAGGCTGATCCAACCACCAATCAGTTACTCATGCTAAATCAGGCTATGCTGAAACTGACCAGGCCTTTTGCTGTTTGTTGCAAGGAGGCAAACTGCTGGCAGGCAGAGGCTGAAGGGTGGGGGCTGGTGGGTGGGTGGGGCTTCGTCAACATTCGCTCTATAAGACACACAGATATTTCCAGCCACTTTGGTGGTGGTGGTGAGTGTATCTTATAGTGCAAAAAATACGGTAATTATAAAGGAGCATGATACTGTTTTCTAATACAGTTACAAATGTTCATTAATGTCAAATTTGGCACTTACTATACAAATAAGATTCAGGTGGATTCTTTTCTGTGACATATGTCAATGTTATTGAAATGTAATATATGATAAGTGGTTTATGTTCAAGGAACTGTCGGGTTGCTGGATATAAGGTCTCTCTTAGCTACTAGTCTAACCTAAAGTTTCATACACTTCAGTATATTGCTTAGCAGATCCAAGCCTCTACCTGATAAGCATATTATCTTGGCAAACCTGTATGGACCTCTCTTCACTGGGACCCAAACTAGTTGTACTTTATGACTATTACAAATCTTAAGTTAATTCTCCTTCAGCATCTGGTAAGCTGACACCATGTTGAGAGACCTGAATAAATGAAATTTGGCATCTGTTTCCTGCCCTTAGAGAAATATATTTTCTCATCTGACAAGCAGTTTTGAAATCATCCTTCTACCCAGCTCATAACAATGACTGAGTCAAGAGCAGCCAGCCAGCCAGCTAGGATTTTGCTGGCTTATCATTTTCTCAGGTGCATTCGTATGTTTCTCTTCACCCTCATGCTCAACAATACCTCTCCATCCTTCCTTAACAACCAATGCCTGAAGCAATACAAACGCCGTTGCCATCGGCAATCTTTATACCAGAAGTCATAAAGAGCTAGTCAGGTAGGCACTGCATTGGTATTTGAGCAAATTCAACAGGAGTAACGAAACAAAGGATAAATTAGTATCTTTTCAAGCTTCAAGCATACAAAGGAAACCCAAATGGTGTTATCTGAAATATTTTCCCAACTTGCTTTTTTAGCATTCCACGAAGTGTTTAGAATAACCTTACAACTTCGTAGTATTTTTTTTTTAAGGGAGATTATCCTATCGTCCAAACAGTCATCTATCCGCCATACACACAAGCAGCAAGCCATGGTTTCTACCACTTTTGTTCTAATGAGATATTAAAATATTAGTTCCAAGAATATCCTCAGGTCACTGAATGGGCCGCCCAAGGAAATGATTTGTTTTGCTTGCATGTATGATACATGGCTAATTTTAGCCCAGAAGTAGGCAATGACTTGGCATTTACAGAATGTCAAGAGTACATTGTGTGTTACATGAAATGACTTCACCTAAATGCTTCCACTTCACAAAATAGTTGCCATCGTGGGTTCGGCTAGTTACATAGTTCCTATTTTGCACAATGGAACTAAACAGTTATTTCTAGTTAGGTGACTTTGTACTGTCCCCTCTAATCCACAATGCCAGCCATTTCCAATTTGTTACTTTCCAAATATTGGGCTCTCCAAAACCTCAGCCTGCACACATTATTTGAAAGTCCATGGAGTTTCCCAGTCATCTAGGTCATGGCTGTCCCAAACAGGCTTTTTCAACAGGGAACTGGACTTTGTTTTTTCTTGAAGACTTTTCGCTTCTCATCCAAAAAGTGTGATTCAGGTGACCTTGAGGGCACATCTAAATCTCCGAGGAGCCTCAGTGATTCTCAGAGAGTTTAGCAGATGACTGCATGGGATATTAATCTTTTCAATTTCCCAGCATTCAGTCAAAACTGAGGATGCTTGATGAGAAGCCAAATGTCTTCAAGAAAAAAAATAAGAAAGTCCAGTTGCCTTTTGAAAATGCACCTTTGGGACACAATATTTGAAGAACACCATACTGGGGATCATTGCTTCAGCAGAGCTATCTAATCTGGATTACAAAAACTCAGATGGCCATACAATGGCAGCAAAAAAAAAATGCTGAAAAGTCTTGATGTTGTCCTGCCATCTAGTGACCATGTAGATTTGTACAGCCCAGATCTGATAGCTTTACTTTACCTGTATTTTGTCAACAGTTTGGATCTACAATAGATATTAAACCAGATATAATCTCTCTAAATCAAACTATAAAGCACAAAGATCTGTATATCATATACATGCCAAGTGTGATTTTTTTAAAATCCCCCTTTCCGAATAGCACCAATGCCACAGCATGGCTGACATCCAATGTAGAACTAAGTTCAAACTGGTATTAGATTTCTATAGCCAAGGAAAAGGATTACTATTACAATATACAGCATATGATTTATTGGATATATAGCATATCCAATAAATAGAAAAGGTGAAGCAGGTGACTTAGTTCTAAGATGTTGGGCATAAATTACATAATATAACTAGTTCTAACTAATTCTTAGTTATGATGTTCAAGTTTGTTGACTTTTCAAATTGGAAGCATGCATGAAATCACAAAAAGAGCTTCTTTTTTAGAAAACAAATTGCAAACATTACTGATACCTAAAGTATTTCACTTCTAATCACCATTAATAAACATGACTTCCCATGATTATGTAATCTCAATCACAGGCTCTGTCCACAAAATGGCATACAGTTGGCCATTCTGGTTTCTACTGTTCTATATTCAGCCAACATAATTCATAAACTTTCATATTTTATATCGGTATATTTTATTTCTTAGCTTTTGCAAGGCACATCCATATTAACCAAATCCTAAAATGCAATGTAACATCAAGAATGCAATACTAGAATATAATACATAATAATCCAACAAAAACTGAACCAGTAATAAAATGTCAAACTATAACAAGAATTACAGTAATAACAATCACAGCAAATAAAATCTTGCTAAAACAAATATACTTAAAATTTCTAAGAGATATTTTAGAAATAATTTCTTAGATACATAATTCTAAAAGGTACCTTTTACACAGGTCGAAGTCTTGGCATAAGGAGAAATAGAAATATTGTCTAGTCTTTCATTATTCTTTTTTGTTGCTTTTAGCTCCTATATGGACTTTTGAGCAACAAAAATGCTAACCTGGGGGTTTGGGCTTGCATCTCCCATATCTCTTCATGGAAATGCATATGCAGGAACATCTGCAAAGAGCCATGCTTGTACCAACACATAAACAAATCCTCTTGCCACTTACTGCATGCACATGGAGGCCACACAACTCTTCTCCACATATAGACACTTACACATTTGTTCCCTGGAAAAGAGAGACCAGCCTTGTGATTAAATTTGATTTTTTCGTCTAGAAAATGGATTGCTATGGGTTTTTTGTTTTGTTTTGTTTCTTGTCTGGCTAACAAAGGCAGTAAAATCAGAGTAGCTACACTCTTATTTCTTCTTCCCCATGAAAAATGGTTCCTTGCAGATGATGGGCAGGCTACTGCCAAGCACACTGTGGGGAAGCATAAGACCTGGGGAACTGAGCCCATACCTTTAAGAAGCAGGATTCAATCCACAGGCTGGAAACTGCATATTTTACTCTACAAAAGTTAAGGTTCTTATCGTACTTTCATTAGTTTGTTTTGTGTTGTCAATTAGAAACAGAAGTAGAAAGATGATTTAACATGATATGGCACTAATGCTACGCTACATTTAGGAGTGTAGCATTAGGAGTCAATGCACCGATGCCCTCACTCCAAATAAATGGGAAGAGAGTAACTCACATTAGCCCTCTGAGGTACACAAGGATAAGAAAGGAGCATAGCAGGAATGATCTTTATTGGATGCAGAAACAACATTTTGAAAGCCTGCTGAAATTTCTGACCAGTTCTGCAGAACCAGTAGCTGAAATTTTGAGTAGTTTGGAGAACCAGCAAATCCCACCTCTGACTGGAGATTTTACAGTCTCCTTCCCCTGCCACACCCACCAAGCCACGCCCACAGAACTGGTAGTAAAAAAATTTGAATCCCACCACTGAACTGATTATAAGTCAAACAAGCCAACATGCTTTTCCTGTTTAGCTTTTCCATTTGTCAGAGAAGGTCTACTCTACCCACTGTCTGGCAGCTCACATTTCACACTCCCTCAGGCAGCTTCAGGGAGCTCTTGAAAGCATCTGCAATCTGACATTGGTGGGGACACAACAAAGGAAAGAGGCTGAATTTATAGTGTCTTGGGAATGCTTTGCAAATTGAACAGGTTATGGCCTGACAGGGCTGAATATATTAATGTAAAAAGAGTGATGAGCAGTCATAGAAAGACAGCATCCTCCTCTGGTAATACATTATATAAGATGCCCTTTAATTTTAAGTTTTAAATGTTACTGAGCTTGAGAGAATTGGCAAGCATTGTATTCATGTTCTCTGTGTTATATTTTAACAGAATACACTATTTCACTATCCATATACAGGATTTGTTATGCCCTTCCTCCATCTTAGTCTCCAGCACTGAAACAAGATAATTTGCCAAAGATCAGTCTACATCTTTCTCAAATCTTAAATTCGTTTTTAGACCTTTCTTCAGAATTGATCTAGGAATTAATCCTTTAATCATCTGCTTACTTTTTGAGGACATGGAGACTATAACTTATTTTATTCAGCCCAATCGTCCTCTAGAGGACAAAGATCACAAAGTATAGTAGATCAATTTGCCTACAGTCTTTAAATACGCTGTTGCTACAGGTGATATATGCCTTCATTCAAGTCATCAGAATAGAGTAGAGCTGGATGGGGTGTTGGAGGTCTTCTAGTCCACTCCCCCACCCCCAGTCAAGCAGGAGACCCTATACCATTTCAGAGAAGTGGCTGTCCAGTCTCTTCTTAAACACCTCCAGTGATGAAGCACCCACAACTTCTGAAGGCAACTTCTGTCCCACTGTCCAATTGTCCTCAGTGTTAGGCAGTTTCTCCTTAATTCCAGGTAGCTTCTCTCTCTGATTAGTTCCATCATTTCTTGCTTGCCCTCCGGTATATTTGAAAATAAAGTGACCCACTTTTGCAGCAGCCCCTCAAATACTGGAATACTGCTATCATGTCATCTCTAGCCCTTTTTTTTGGTAGACCAGCCATACCCATGTGAGCCGCCCCGAGTCCTTTTTGGAGAGGGGGTGGCATACAAGTCAAATAAATAAATAAATAAATAAATAAATAAATACATACATACATACATACATACCCCGTTCGTGCCATAAACCATTCTTCATATGTTTTAGTCTCTAGGCCTTTAATCCTCCTAGTTGCTCTTCTTCAAAATCTCAACATCTTTTTTGTAATGTGGTGACCAAAACTGGATGCAGCATTCCAGGTGGGGTCATACTAAGGTTTCATAAAACCAGGGATGGGCTGCGGGGGGTTTGCAGGGGTTCGGGAGAGTCCCTAGCTAAGATTCTGTCAGTTCAGAGAACCCCCAAATCTCACTCCTGGCTGGCCCCGCCCACCCTGCCCCTCCCAGGAGTCCCCATGTGGCACATTTTGGATGCATGTAAGTGCAGGGCGCGTGCGGAGACTCGAGGAGGGCAAAAAACAGGCCTTCTGGAAGTTCAGGAAGGCTGGAAATGGGCCCATTTTCGGCTTCCAGAGGCCTCGGGAGCCTGGGGAGGGCAAAAGTGCCCCCCCACTGTGGTGCAGGAGGCTGACTAGGCCACGCCCATCATGGCCACACCCACCCAGCAACTGGGCAGAGAACCATTTGCTAAAATTTTTGAAGCCCACTCCTGCATAAAATGGTACTAACATTTCACATGATTTTGATTCTATGCCTCTGTTTATACAACCAATGATTGTATTAGCTTTTTTAGCTACTGCCGCACACTGTTGTCTCATATTTATTTATTTATATTTATTTATTTATATTTGAACTTGTATGCCGCCCCCTCTCCGAAGACTCGGGGCGGCTCACAACTAAAATACAGAACAATAAATACTTAAAAAACCATTAAACTAGATTACAAGCCCAAATATTAAAACAATAGGATAAAACAAATTAAAAGGTCCATCCCACCCCCCAAAGAGGGGTCACAGCTCAGGTTGGTCAAATAACCAGGTCTTTAACTCACAGCGGAAGGTGCGGAGGTCAGGGGCCAGACGGAGCTCCAAGGGTAGTTGATTCCAGAGGTCAGGGGCCACGACAGAGTAGGCTCATCGCCAGGGAATCGCCAGTTGGCATTGACCCACCGATGGGACCCCGAGGAGTCCTTGCCTATGAGCTCGCACAGGGTGGCCGGTATTTGATATTGGCAGAAGACGCTCCCTTAAATATTGAGGACCCATGTCATGTAGGACTTTGTATGTCAAAACTAAAACCTTGAATCTCATATTTAAGTGATTGTCCAGTAGGACTCCAAGAACCCTCTCACAGTTACTTTGTTTGAGTCAGGTTTCACCTAATCTGTACTTGCACCTTTGGTGTTTCCTGCCTGGGTGTAAAACCTTGCTTTCCTCCACATTAAATTTCATGTTGTTGGATAGGGCCCATTGTTCAAGTCTGTCAAGATCTTTCTGGATCCTGAGCTTGTTTTCTGGAGTGTTGGCTGTTCTTGCCAGCTTAGTGCCATCTGCAAATGTTATTAGTTCCCCTTTTTCCCCTCATCTAAGTCATTTATGAAGATGTTGAAGAGTACTGGGCCTAAGACGGAACCTTGTGGTATTCCACTGCTTACTTCCCTCCATGTAGATTTAGAACCATTAAGAACTTGTTGAGTACAGTTTGTCAGCCAGTTACAAATCCATATGGTGGTGAAGTTGTCTAGCCCACATTTTTCTAGTTTACCAAGACGTAGGTTGTGGTCTACTTTATCAAATGCCTTGCTGAAATCTAAGTATACTACTGAACGTCCACAGCATTTCACTGGTCTACTAATTTAGTCACTTTGTCAAAGAATTAAATAAAATTGCTTTGGTGTGATCTGTTTTTAACAAACCCATGCTGGGTTTTATTTATAACTTTGTTTCTAGATGTTCACAGATCTGTTTTTTTTTTTTAAATTATCTTTTCCAGTATCTTCCCAGGAATTGTTTTTTTTTTAAATTATTATAAGCACTTTAGAAAAGAAGCTAACTTGTGGTCAAATCACCTTAATCTAAGTCTGGATTTTTCAAATTGTTGGGATCCATACCTTGGGCTCTATGATAAAGTTTACCCAAACAGCCTTTTTAAAAAAAATTTCAAAGACTCCTTCTCTTTTTCCCCTTTTTTAATATGGCATGAAAACATCTCTTGTCTAAGTGAATTGTATATACGCAACAGAATATTATCCTTTTTACCTCTATCTTTACAGGCATTGAACATTTTCTGAGCGTTAGGGTCCACCTTCAGTCACAGAAGCTAACTGAATGACTGAATGACTGAATTCAACCTACAATACTTCACAGGGCTTTTGTGCACAAAAATTAGAAGTGCGAATGCTATGTCATCTTCAACATCTATACAAGTCTAACAAATAAACACAAACCTAACAAATAAACACAATCTGCTCCAATGGATCCCCCACTCTTTCCAAAGATACTTCTTTGTTCTGGTGATGGAAGCTTCTCCACTAGTGAAAGAAGGTAACTGAATGGAATCTTTAATAAAGCATATGGAACCAAGTTATCAGAAATCTTATGTTCTGAGTTAGAAACTGCTTCTTATGTAGCAAAAACTGGGTGAGTGCTACTAAAAGAAAGCAGATCGTTGTAGTTTGATAGACACTGCTGTATAAAATCATTCGTATGGTTTCTTTCCCCTACACAAAATTGGCTTTCCAGGATAAAGGCCCATAGGAGGCAATAAATATTCCTTGTAATATTGGTTTCTCCTTATATATGTCAGAACAACATGATATTTTGAAAAGGAGTCTTGAACATCAAATAGGCAGAAGATGTTTGTTCTCATTCTCTGGGTTGTTAGAAGTACAGCCAAAACTAAAGCTGGATTTTAGATGACATGTGATGATAACATTGTAGAAATGTTAAATTTAAAAATTTACATTAATTGATATACAAAAGAATATACAAGTAGCCCTTGACTTATGACTACAATTGAGTCCAAGGTTTATGTTGCTAAGTAAGACATTTGTTAAGTGAGTTTTGCCCCATTTTACGACTTTTCTTGTTAAGTGAATCGCTCCAGTTGTTAAAATTAGTAACATGGTTGTTAAGAGAATCTTACTTTGCTTGTCAGAAGATTCCAAAAGGGGATCACATGACCCCAGGACATTGTAATCATCATAAATATGAGTCAGTTGCCAAACATCTGAATTTTGATCACATAACTATGGGGATGCTGTAATGCTTGTAAATGTGAAAAACTATTATAAGTCACTTTTTTCAGTGATGTTGTAACTTCGAATGGTCACTAAATGACCATTGTAAGTTGAGGACTGCCTGTACAAAGCCTGTTCTTCCTATTATTAAGATCATGATAATAACATAATAGAAAGGAGGGGATATTTGCAAGGGATGTTCTAATGGGAATATAGTGCAGTATACCCTTTTGCCAGTCTACATATTTAGCCCTTTTTCAAAAATTTATTTCCCCCCTCTCCTGGTTTTTTAATTTATTTTTTATTTATCTTTGATCCCACTGATTATTCTGTCTGCTGGGTATCTCTAAAATGTTTTAGCCTTCTGAAACTCTCAGGCTTCTCTGATATATATGGTATTATTTTAGATGGATTACCAATCTATACAGAGAAAATAGGTTTGCTACTGCTATTTGATATCCTTTAAATGACAGTCAATTTGCTGTAGTGGTTAAGGTACCACATCAGTTCTGAAATTATGGGTTCCTTATAATCCAATCTTAGATACAAAGGCAGCTGGGTGATGTTGGGCCAGTCATTGTCTAGGATGCAGGCAATGGCAAACCACTTCTGAAAATCTTGCCAAGAAAACCGCAGGAATCTGTCTCACCAAGAGTGAAGGCTGAGCCAAAGGCACACAGACAATCCTATACATTATTCATAGAATATAATTATTGTATAAGATTTATTAAGATAGTCTATTTATAGTGGTATGTTTCCTTCATTGTAACTCAGGAAAACTGGCAACAAAAAAATTGGGCAGGTGAGAGGTGGTTTTACTTAAATATAAATAAGCAATCCATTTTACTATAGCAACCAGCATATGCAAGTTATGCCTCAGCAAATTGACTGTTCTGTTTCTTTGAGAATCTAATGCTACCAAAATTTTCTGAAACTTCTTAGCAAAAAAATAAAAAAATCAAAGCAGTCAATCTCAAGAGCTACTCCATAAAGCTATGATTTATGAACACATGTTTAGAAGTTTATTATATGCCTCTTTTCAGTCAAATCCAGCAAACATATTTAGCACCTTTATATATATTTCTGAAAGTATTTATAACAAAATGGGATAATTAGCACTCAATGAATTCTCAAAAACAAAAGATTAAGGCTAATTTCCTTTGACCACAGATAACTTTTCTGTACCCTACACAGCTTTCAAACTAATTAGAGAAGGTTAAAAAAATGTCATATGAAATGTCTAATGATATACCTAACACTTAAGTATAATAACTGAAAGAAAGATGTAAATTAAAATGTCAGTACTGAACTGGTAGGCATTTTTTTTAGTCCAGATGGTTAAGGATGTTCCACTGGACCTGGCCCAGCAATTAACAAGTATATATAACATTAATTCCTCTTGGATTTAGAAGTAACGCTGTTTTATGATTTAGAAGGAAAGTAGAGATAGTGATAGAATGTAACAAGATTTAGGACTCTGCTCTGTATGGAATTCATTTTGCTCTTTCACCATTAAACAATCATAGAGAGTTTGAAAATGACCCATCATTGCTGTCACTTCTTCCTACCTCAGCATATTGGGAACATCATGATTTAATCAGTGGTCTCTCTAAATGACTATCAGGACACCCCAAGCAACATCTTTCAATGAGTGGCCTTCCTCAAGTTATCTCTGGACCAAAGCACCCCAAATCACCCTGTATTCTGCAAAAAAAGGGAAATAAAATAAAATACTAGACTACTTGAATTCCACATTTTACATGCATTTGTTTGGTTGTTTATCAACAACCTGCAAAAAAAAAATGTTAGGGGAAAACTTCCTGGCTGCCAAACTATCTCTGCCAAAAAGCATATTGACAACGTTGCAAAAAGAAAAACCAGTTTTGTTCATGTTGAAAACTGGAACAGAGCAGGAAACAGATTAATCCAGCTCTCATGCCATGAGATTGTAGCTTCTAAACTACTGCAAAAGACCTGCAGAAATGCTAGATCACTTTTGGTAAAAGAAGAAAAGAGCTGAAATGGAAGAAGCCACCAGCTGGGAAAGGTGGGGTTAGATTTTAGAAATGGATTTGCATTCTAGCTTTTTATTTAATTTCTGAAATTAAAGCAAAAGTACAGCCAGGTGGGGCAAGGAGGCTGTTGAATACCAAATGAATAGCTTATTTCTTACCTTTCCTTTATAATATGATTTCAGTGTCCTAGAAATACCAAATTAGCAAAAAAGGCCTTCTACTTATGACACTATAACCCCAGGCTATTTATAGATCAGGTGAGGAATACTTTATATTTTTTTAATATATCAACAGAAAATCCATGTCCTTTCACAGAATTGTTATTTAAACTACTTGCAGAATGTATGCAGACCAAATTAGAGGTGTTTATTGATGTGATAGCTTGTGAGTCATCACAAAACACACAAGAACACCACAGTCCCTTTGCTAGTCAGTCTTTCAATCACTAGGTGACCTTTTAATTAGAATTTTCCACTTCACGCGTTCCCTCTCATTCATTCTATGAATCCACAAGAGGAAATACGCCAGAAATAGCTCTCCATGAGCAAACACATATAAAAGGAACAGGGAGGATAGAAAAATTCAAGGACAACAGAATACTGCTGTTTCATTGTGATAACCTGAATACATTGCTTGCCTAACAATGTGGTGGGATGAATAACTTTAAAAAAGAAACCCTGTGGTGTTGACATCATTGACTTAAAACTAAAAGTTCATGCAGCCATATTGTACACATATAGAGAGAAAAATCAAGTGAATTTACAATACCTTTGGACTTTAAATGAGTATAAGTTGCACAATAAAAAACATGATATACAGGTGAAACTTGAAAAATTAGAATATCGTGCAAAAGTTCATTTATTTCAGTAATGCAACTTAAAAGGTGAAACTAATATATGAGATAGACTCATTACATGCAAAACAAGATAGGTCAAGCTGTGATTTGTCATAATTGTGGTGATTATGGTGTACAGCTCATGAAAACCCCAAATCCACAATCTCAGAAAATTAGGATATTGTGAAAAGGTGCAATATTCTAGGCTCAAAGTGTCCCACTCTAATCAGCTTATTAAGCCATAACACCTGCAAAGGGTTCCTGAGCCTTTAAATGGTCTCTCAGTCTGGTTCAGTAGGAATCACAATCATGGGAAATATTGCTGACCTGACAGTTGTGCAGAAAACCATCATTGACACTCTCCATAAGGAGGGAAAGCCTCAAAAGGTAATTGCAAAAGAAGTTGGATGTTCCCAAAGTGCTGTATCAAAGCACATTAATAGAAAGTTATGTGGAAGGGAAAAGTGTGGAAGAAAAAGGTGCACAAGCAGCAGGGATGACCGCAGTCTGGAGAGGATTGTCAGGAAAAGGCCATTCAAAAGTGTTGGGGACTTTCACAAGGAGTGGACTGAGGTTGGAGTCAGTGCATCAAGAGCCACCACACACAGATGGATCCTGGACATGGGCTTCAAATGTCGTCAGAAGCGTCTTACCTGGGCTAAAGAAAAACAGACCTGGTCTGTTGCTCAGTGGTCCAAAGTCCTCTTTTCTGATAAGAGCAACTTTTGCATCTCATTTGGAAACCAAGGACCCAGAGTCTGGAGGAAGAATGGAGAGGCACACACTGCAAGATGCTTGAAGTCCAGTGTGAAGTTTCCACAGTCTGTGTTGATTTGGGGATCCATGTCATCTGCTGGTGTTGGTCCACTGTGCTTCATTAAGGCCAGGGTCAATGCAGCCATCTACCAGGAGATTTTGGAGCACTTCCTGCTTCCTTCCACAGACGAGTTTTATGGGGATGCTGACTTCATTTTCCAGCAGGACTTGGCACCTGCCCACACTGCCAAAAGCACCAAAACCTGGTTCAATGACCGTGGGATTACTGTGCTTGATTGGCCAGCAAACTCGCCTGACCTGAACCCCATAGAGAATCTATGGGGCATTGCCAAGAGAAAGATGACAGACATGAGACCGAACAATGCAGAAGAGCTGAAGGCCACTATTGAAGCATCCTGGTCTTCCATAACACCTCAGCAGTGCCACAGGCTGATAGCTTCCATGCCACGCCGCATTGAGGCAGTAATTGCTGCAAAAGGGGCCCAAACCAAGTACTGAGTACATATGCATGCTTATACTTTTCAGAGGTCCGATATTGTTCTATGTACAATCCTTGTTTTATTGATTGCATGTA
This sequence comes from Naja naja, assembly GCA_009733165.1. Classification (NCBI taxonomy): domain Eukaryota; kingdom Metazoa; phylum Chordata; class Lepidosauria; order Squamata; family Elapidae; genus Naja; species Naja naja. Next base: position 26,542,634 of record CM019159.1, on the reverse strand, counting down.
ATATTCTAATTTTCTGAGATTGTGGATTTGAGGTTTTCATGAGCTGTAAGCCATAATCATCAGAATTATGACAAATCACGGCTTGAACTTGAACTACCTTGCTTTGCATGTAATGGGTCTATCTCATATATTAATTTCACCTTTTAAGTTGCATTACGGAAATAAATGAACTATTGCACGATATTCTAATTTTTTGAGTTTCACCTGTATTAAAAGAATTATATTTTTCTTTAAAGACAAGTGACAAAGTTGAGGTTACTTTGAGGGTTCTGAATATTCTACAGATTTCAGGGTAAAATATGCTTGTTACGTAGAGAAGTAGTTTCAATCTTCTATCCCCACACAATTAATCATTACAAGTAAAACACTTCTTAGCTTTAGGTGGGCTAGCCTGCAAAAGTGTGCAAAACTGCTCACCACCCTGAAGCGTTCTCTCCTGCAGTCTCTCAGAGGCTTTTTAGAAACCTGTTTTAAGGACCCAGAGAAGGGAGCAGGGGAGAACCCACTTTCTATATTTAAACTTTCTGCAGCCCATTTAACTTGTGCCTTGTGGGCACAGTATATGCCAAAATAATTTAAGAATTGATTTAGGCTACAAATCACATTTTGACCTTGGGTGTTATTTTTAATCCAATTGCTATTTAAACTTTCAAGGCATCTTTGTACTGAAGGGGGGAAGGAAAGAGACTTGCTTTAAATCACAGAAGAGGAAAGAAGTTAGCTTCTAATCAGTGACCCAGGTTTTTTTGGATTGAATATAAAGCCTTATCAGAAATCTCCTAGAGAGTATCAGGAAAAGCAACAGCACCCAAAATTATTGTGTTTCTTCTCCATTCTTCCCATATTATTATTATTATTATTATTATTATTATTATTATTATTATTAATATGCTGCCTCATCTCCGGGGGGGGACTCGGGGCGGCTCACAAAAGAACATACATACATAACTAGTTAAAATGCTAGTCCATATTTTATAATGCTGCAACAGTTGTAAGTATGAAAAATGGTCATAAGTCACTTTTTTCAGTGCCACTGTAACTTTGAATGGCCACTCCACACAAGCAAAATACCAGCAAAGGAGGGGAAAAAAACTCCAGAGAAGTTCCAGAGACAAGAAGTCTAGTCCTGCCAAGAATGTAATAAGGGTTAACGGAGAGGCAGTTTCTGTAAGCAACACCAGAATGTTTCCTTCCTGCCTTCCTTACAGGATTAGGCCACTAACTTCTTCTAACAACCTGTTCTCCAAACTGCTTAGAATGTTAACAACCGGTTCTAGAGAATAGGTGCGAACTGGTAGAATCCCACCCCTGCTTTCAACCCAGAAATCCCTTGGTGCTTCTGACATGAATGCGAGCAAGTGGCCAAGCTCTTGTTTCTATACTAATCAGTTTGGCTCTGGTCTAAGTCCCTCTAAAAATACTTCTAGGTGTAGAGAATATGTTTTCCCAAAAACAGTGGAATAGAATAACTCTCCTTTCATCTTCCTTCTAAACCACCCCCCCTATTAAATCATACCTACCTCTTTGCCACAAAGGAAACCATGTTTTTTTTAAAAATCGCTATTGTACTCCATGAATTAAACTCCAAGTCCCAGGAAAGCACATTGCAGCAATGTGAGGCAAGGTCACATGCATACCGTAGTGTATGGTGGTATGAAAGAGAAAGAAATGTGGAACTGGAGTCACTGGACAATAATTTCCAAGGCAAGTGGACTTTCTCTGTTTTTGTTTGAAACATTTCGCTTCTCATCCAAGAAGCTTCTTCAGTTCAGAAGCTAAATGTCTCCAAGCAAAAACAGAGAAAGTCCAATTGTCTTTTGAAAAAGCATCTTTGGGACAACCATGACCTGGATGACGGTGAATCTCCATACAAACTTGATCAATTGCCTCTTTTTTTAAGGTGCAAAGTCAAAGCTACCGGCCCTGCCTTCACTTCTTGCATAACACAGATGGAGGGAAGGTTTGGATTCTAACTGAAACCATATTGGTGTATCTAAGTTTTGGTTTGGGCCATCAGCGATATCCATCTAATGTCCTTAGAGTGACAGGGAGGGAGGGAGTGAGAGAGGTCAGGAGTACTGTAGGTGCCAGTATTGCAGGTGCCTTAGCTGACTGGTTCAAAACCACTATATCAACATATCAGGATATAGTGTATCCTCTTGCTATCAAATGCACATCTAATTTATATTGATGGGATTTATATGCACTAGAGAAAAAGTCCTTTTTCTGTGTATAAAGGATAGTTGTGGCTCAACTCTTAGGTTCACCCAAATCCGTCTTTATTTGCAAGCTTGTACCATGTGCATTATTTCCTCCTTGTAGCCATCTTTGCTAAGTATGTTTCCTTCCATTCCTTTCCCACATTTACAATTTATCACTTCACCTCTCTATCAACATCTCTCTGCAGCATCTTCCTTTCTTCTTCATTATATCCACCATGGGGAGATAAAAATCAATATTGCTTTGTTCTAGTTTCCCAAATCCAGCTGATTTGTTTTGCATTGCTCAGAAGTAAATCCCATTATGATCAGCAAGCCAGCAAGTGCCAGGAATCAACTAAAGGTATCAGGCACCATTTTAAAAATAATACTAGCATTACTGACATCAAAGCCAAGATTTGCATGATATAATGAAGCTAGATGTGTAAATATATCTTTTAACTTGAAAACCTCCCCATGAAATGCAATGTAACGTTGCTTTGGTACTTTTCTATTTCAGGAAAGTTTTCAGAGTTTCTGGTGTCCAAGCAGAGTTGCTATGGAAACATCACTTAAAACTTGCATCACTAAATATTACATTATGGTCTAATAGCTGCATTTTCTTTATTCTACTGAATTTTATAAAACTGTTGGAAGTAAATGATAATGAGATCCAAGGATATTTAGTATCATCCAAAATATTTATTGTGGGCAAAAATACTGAAAAAACATGAGTTGTATGTATTTAAAAAACAAATGTAATGATCATTATTAATTTATTATTATTCCTAAAATGAAGCAGATTATTATACTTATATAGTACTGTTTATATAAGTTATCCAGCAGGTAAGTTTAAAAAAAACCCATAGTTTAAAAACAAACTATAGAATTACACAAATGAACAGTTCACAATAAAACAAGCAATTTTCTTTCATTGGTTTTGCAAGCAGTTATCTCTTTCTGTGAAGTAACCCCTCAACTATTTATTGTGGAACAGATACATTCATCTTTGGCTTTACATTTGCAAAAATTGGGCTCTTCTGGAAAGTCTTTCCACCAGATATAAGAACTGCACCCTCACTTGTAGTATTTAGAAACATGGCTTCTTAAATGTGGAAACTGAGATGAAAATGAGAGATTGTATTTGAATTAGGGTGAGTCTGGATGCACTGGAGTTATGTTATGGCTCTATAATTATGAATATTGACTTTATGCTGATGGTATTGATTACTATAATTGGATATTTTTTATAAATTTTGAAATATTATTATGTATGTATTACTTATTTGATACATTTATATGGCTGACCATCTCATATACATGTTTCTGGGTGCTAACAATTAAAAAAAAGATTAAAAAAAACAACAATATCAATAGCACAGAATAGTTGCCTAGAAGGTTCACAACATCTTGCATCCAAATCACTCATCCAAGATTGGCAGGTGATCCATACTGACAGGATCCCAGGCTAGATAGCAAAGCCAGATTTTTAATACCTTGTGAAAGGCCAGCAGATTTGAGGCAAGACTAATCTCAAAGGGATGATATTCCAGAGGGAGGGTACCACAATTAAAAAAAAACCTCTCTTCCTGGAACTTCTCTAGTAGAGAAGACCTGGACCTACTGAATCTAACAAGATAGATAGACATCACTTGGGAGAGACAGTTCTGTGAGCAACCCAGCCCTAAGGCATGAGTTGCTCTATATTACTCAAAGTAGCAGCACTGAAGTAGCACAAAATCATCTTAATAAAAATCAACATTTACGTAGGATAAGGGGTGTGCATAAGTGCACCATCGTGCCTACTGTCCCTGTCCTATTGTCCCGATTTATTCGTACCTATTTCCTGTACTCTTACTATTATCTTGTAAGCGATTGACAAAGAATATCAAGGCTCCTGAGCAATAATATCAAAAGTAACCAGATGATGTCTGTAATTTGAACAGTGTTCATTGTGTTAAATGTTCCTCAGGATACTAGCCTTATTTTCTCCTTAAAATACTTCTGTCCCAAAGGATAGAAGCCAGCTGATAGAAATTCCACCATCATTTGGTAATAACCTGAAGTTAACAATGAACTATGGCATAATCAAAATTTCATAGTATGTTCCAAACAATCAAGGGAAGTTGATGAAACTGGTGTTGACTTTAGGAACAGTAGGGAGAAAAGTTATTGGACAGCTATGTCTACTGTAAAGTTCAAACATATCACTAGTTTTTGCCTAACTACAGTATTCCTTTATTAATCTGGCCAGCCCTTCATGCTTGTTTGAAAAGAGCTAATGGCTGTGAGAATTATTTTACTGAATCAGCCACTAATAAGGTGTCTGTGGCTACTTAAACTAACAAGAAAAGAAGATGGAAATGAGCGTGCAGTGGACAGCTACCTGAAAAACATGGGACATGGCCAATTACAAAAACAACAACTATCTTGGAAGTTATTGAATCAAGAAACCGCATGTTCAGTGAGTTAAAATACCTTTGAAACTGTTTGCCTTTCCACCCTAGTTTTACTAACAATGAAAAACAAAATATGTAAGATGCATTTGTAAAAAATTCAGTGTGTCAAAGGCTCCAAGTACAGTAGTATTAAAATATAAATAATACACTTTAGAGGACATACATTTTAATCTTTAGTTTTTTTAATATTAATTTTATTAGTATTAGTTAAATAAACATGGTATTATTGTATTTACACATTTGATTTATTTTACAGTTGTCAATATATAACTGCACCCATTTCTCTGTTAATCCTGATTGTATTTCCTGTCTTTTACCTCTCTTTTTGTTTTGCTGGTCATGGATGAATAAATACATTTCAATTTCAATAATACAATTTTTAAAAACAACAAAATGGATGTGGGATTATAATTTTTTTAAATTACATTTATATGTCACCCTTCTCCGAAGACTCAGGGCGGCTTACAATTTTTGGGATACAACCCAGTGTGCTCAGCAATAGCCTTCATTCCATTGTATATGCCTGCTTATTATTACTAAGCGGCATTTTTACAAGGTCAGCTAATTGCCCCCAACAATCTTGGGTCCTCAATTTACCTACCCCGAGAGGATGGAAGGCTGAGTCAACCTTGAGCCTGGTGGGATTCGAGCCTGCAATAATTGCAGGTAGCTGGAACTAAGTGCTAGGCGTTTAACAGCCTGCATCACCAAGGCTCTAATGAAACGTGTTAATCCAAAATGATGCTACAATGCAAATTTTAATTTTTAAGAAATGACATTGGCCACTATAAGAGACATAATTCCTTAATTGTCAAAATTTAACTCAGTGTCTTTACTTGCCCATTGTTAAGGGTTTCGTAAAACATGACAACTTTGGCTTACAGAATCACCTAATCAGAAAATAGCTCTGTAGGACTGGGCCAGAGGCCCATTTGGTTGGGTACCAGGAGTGATGGAGCTTCTTGGTCTGCACCTAAACATGGCAAAAACTTGCCTTTTCTTCTAACTTTCTGCAACTTGGTCTCATCTCCAGCCATGAATGGAGATAGGCTTCGATGGTATTTAGCTGCATTGGTATCAAACCATTTATCACTCCAACACAGTGCAAGAGCATCCTCCAGGCATCCAGAATATATTATACATTCTGTCAGCCATTACTTTGAAGGGCAGTGAGGTGACTGCAGTGACTTGAAACAGAGGCAATAACCAAGCATAAGTTTGGACAGCCAATTTCATGCTGGTAGTTATCTGCTAAGTTAAGGATGGATGGAGAGCACTTCAACTCAGCCTTGAAGGAAGGCCTACATGAAGAGCACACAGGAAGCTCCCAAGTGGAACATTGCATGCTGGCTTCTCTCCCTTGCAACGGCAAAATTTAAGACAATGCACATGGCCATCATGGTGAGTAACAACTGATAGTTCTGTCACCATGAATTTGTCTAGTCCACTTTTAAAACCATTTAAATTGGTGATCATTGCCACATTCAGGGTCAGCAAATATAATGTGCTCTGCAAAGAATGACTTGTTGTTATTAGTTGTAAATCTTGCCATATATGGCTTCAAAGGCCCTGCAGTGCAGATATAACAAGGAACTTTGGTATAAAGCCAGAATCTTTATACTAACCGTTGTAACCTCCCGAAGGAACTAAAGTTAATCCAGATGCTTATCTGTTGTCATCTAGACAATGTCACTTCACCAATGCAGTTTCCAGAATTTTGCCTATTTTTCATTTTATCACTCAATATTAGAGGGGGAGAAATGATGACAATTTCTAGGAGTCTCTTTTCAGCCAAACAAACAGGTGCATATTTAGACACAAAACAATAAAGGTTTAGGTAATTAAATAGCCCAGTAGCCCAGTCAATTTTATAAAGGCTTCATAGTTATGAAAACCATACCTAAGTATTGCATTGGTTACCATTTAGGCAATCATTTTGTATTAAACTTAAACTAAGCATACAGTGTAGTAGTTGTTTTGGTTGCATAATTAGAGGCAATCTAAGATATTAGCAGTAGAATTCTAGAGGAAAGGTTTTCTTAACTGAAGTAGAAAAATTTGCATTATATTATTTGACTGAACAACATTTATCTATTGATTAACTTATAGGCCATATCAATGTACAGGTTCAAACACATATTACCAATAAAATAGTAATTAGGGTGGCTAAATAGTAGAAACAATGGTAAGAGCAATTTAAGTTTATTTTTCTAATAAAATCTAATTATCAAGTGTGATATTCCAACTTCTTGTCGGTACTACTGTAATTATCCTACACATTTTAAAGTAATCCATCACTATTTTAAATGGACAAACCTCCAAATAAACAGACTGCAATCTGAGACAAGGAGATCTAAATTTTAAAAATCTATTTCTGAATATAATGGAGGAAAGCCATTTTTAAGCCCTAAATATAAATTTTTAACAACAGATTTACAAATGAGAAAAATCAAGGCAGCTTGATTTTGAAAATATAAATTGAGCTTAATTCTATTTGAAATCACTGTTTAATACACAGCAGGTATTGTTATTTCCCCAGTAATACTAAAAAGCAATATAGTATTAGAACAATTGAGCACTGTGCTATTAAGAATATGTATAAAACTGTCATACATACAGAACTTTAAAATTTGTGATTTTTTTATTATTGCAACTGTGATATAAACAAGTCTAGTTTGCGATGATTCTGCGCCAGTGAGGTCAATGGAAATTGCTTCTCTAAGTTAATGAATAAGTAAGTAGAAGCTATGAAATTCAACTAACTCAGCTGCCATAGCAGCCTCTAGTGGGAAATGTCTCCAAGTTATTTCTAGAAAGAATTAAACAGTAATACGTACTTTAAATTCATAACAAAACCTGTTCCACAGAGATTGGAATATTAATATCTAACCACTTTGCTCCCGTCCCCTGATGTCTGCAGAGGATACCAAAATCTTATCAGCACCAGTATTGATTTTTCGAATGATGGGCAGGTATACACAAGCAAGGGGTTTTCAAAAGTTGGATCAAATACATATTAACCAAAATGATACAATCTAAAATATTAAAAAGCACAATTGAAAACAAACAAAGGAGCTGGTTTATATTGGGAGTATGAGCCAAGATGCAAGTAAAAAGAAAATAGAAAACAGATCATATCTATGACAGATGGAAAGAGTAGAACAGATAGAATTCCCAAGTAACTCAAGGCAGCACACATGATATTCCTCCAACTTTTCTTTCGCTATAATGCTCCTGTGGGGCTGATTCCCCTCAGAAGTTGTGGGAGCATCATCACTTGAGACTTTCAAGAAGAGATTGGAGTGCCATTTGTCAGAAATGGTGTAGGGTCTCTGCTTGGGTGGCAGGTTGGACTAGATGACCTACAAGGTCCCTTCCAACTCTGATTATCTGTTAAATCTGTTAAAGTTGCTTCTTTCACACCTCTTATCATTACCTATATTTCTTATATCAACTGTCTTACAAGCAGTCAAGGAGAATGCGCCAGCTCTACAATTATTAGTTAACTCTAAGAATCTTTCTCCTGCACTATTTATTAAAATCAATTCAATGATTACTATGTTGCCCCAAAACATTTCTAGCACATTGAACAGTAACATTGTCAGTGACAAAGCAATATGGCAAATTAATGTTAGTAACAGGCCAGAGTCATTGGTAGGAGGTGGCAAAAGCAGGCAATGTTGTACACTATGTAGAGTGAGACTTTCAAGAAGAGATTAGACTGCCATTTGTCAGAAATGGTGTAGGGTCTCCCGCTTGGGCGGGGGGTTGGACTAGATGACCTACAAGGTCCCTTCCAACTCTGATTATCTGTTATCTGTTATCTGAGTCACTTTGAGATGGGCAGCCATATAAATTTGAATAATAAATACATTAAATAAAACGATGAAACGTGTTTTTACATGCATATCTCTATGTTGCTGTCATGGTAGTTTATTGTGGATGCCACTGGAAATAATGTTTACTTACTTGTTCCTCTTATTGGGCATATCTCTCAGGAGGAATGTATTACAACAGTAAAGAAGTGTGAATGGTGAACCACAAGAAAAAAACAGCTTTCAGTAAAACATCTGAGACAATCAATGCTATTTACAGCAAAAGCTGAACATGATTCAGCCACCACCAGGATTCATGTTTAAAATGGCACAAAGACTGAAATCAGAATAAAATAAAAAAGAATAAAAAAATAATTTCAACACCTGTTTGGTCCTGGATTGTTTTCTACTTAAGAAAAGATAGCATTGCAATGAGAGTAGGGTTACAATATAATGGATTTTCTCAGATATATCTTACTTTTCAGGTGTTAAATCTCTATCAACTGGGGATTAAAAAAAATCTAAACATTTCATAGACATCTTGGTCAGAGCATTGATGTCTCACTGGCTTCGCCAGTGAGAAGGGATGATGAAAGGACAGGAGCAGTATGGTTGCATCAGTCCATTGTATGTTTTAAAATGCTAGCTTCTTTTATTGTCAAGCTTCGCTGGATTAAGTCAGAGATACTCTGACACAGAACAGAGTTTCTCCTCACAATATTTTACTCTTGCACTATCTCTAAACAGAAATCCCAGCAAAAATGTAGTCCTGGACTTTCAACAGTTTGTTTAGTGGCTGTTTGAAGTTACAATGGCCCTGGAAAATGTCACTTATGACCATTTTTCATACTTACAACTATTGCAACATCCCCATAGTCATCTGATCAAAGTTCGTACTCTGGGCAACTGACTCATATTTATGCAATGTCCCAGGGTCATTTCATCGATTTTTGCAACCTTCTGTCAAGCAAAATCAATGGGGAACCAGATTCACTTAACAATCATATTATTAACTTCAGTGATTTGCTTAACAACTAGGGCAAGCGAGGTCATAAAATGGGGCAAAACTCTCTTAATAACTGCCTTCTTAGCAATGGAAATTTTGGGCTCAATTGTGATCACACCTCGTAAACTAATTGTATTTGTTTCTTTGTTTATTAAATTTATATACTGCCCATCTCCCTGATAAGGTGACTCTGGGCATGAATGCTACTGAAATAACATTTAGTTCCTCATATCTGGCTTGCCCCTATACAGAAATCCCAGCAAAAACAAGAACTAAGGTCTTCATATCTGGCATATCTGGTTTCTAAGTCTTTCTGTTATGTATGCAGAGTTTGAATTGATTGGTTGTTCTTGTAAAGTGTTTGAAATCATTGGTTAAAAAGTGCGGGAAAACCCTGCACTCTGATTGGCTGTCAGCCGAGGCAGCCGGCTATATATAGCTGCCTCGGCTAAGCCAAATTGGGTCCGTTCTGAGCTGAAGTCACCATAAAACTTAAGAGCTGAAGCACTCTGTGTCTGCCTCTTCATGCAAACTTAACACTTTCCTGAAAAGTAAAATGGCTTCTGTGAAATATGTGCCTCTGTCTCTCAATCTGACAATGGGATTCATTAAGTAAAAAGTGACACAGACACTGCAAAGCATAGGAAAATAGGTCCATTCAGGTTCTATCTTTTCTTTTTGTACTGCAGCATTATCATGTGTTTTTTAGCTTAAAAATAAACTGATAGTCATTTGTTGCCACTATGTAGAAGAATATTTTGGTTTATGAACAGGAGCTGAGTGGCAAATAGTGCCTTGTTCATATTTTGTTTTATTGGACCTTAGGATTGCCAGACATAATGCATGCTGTGGGAATGCATACCACACTGGGGGTAGGGACTAGGAAGCCCTCTTCAAAGTTTAAGATAATAATTCTAACTAGACAGCATAAATTGTTTCAGGCAATAGGATAAATAGATGCCACCTCTACAAATTAAGCCTGTTTCATGCTGTTAAGCAGAAAACCAGCAGGCGAAGTAAATCAGATTCCCAATATCTTCTAGTAAAGATTACAACTTAAAGATAAGAAATAATTTCACATACTCGAAAAGACAAGCAATAGGTTTTCTTTAGTTTTTCTGTATTCTCACATGCAAGCCTCTACTTGTACCAGAGCACAAATACTCTTTGTAATTATGTAAGAGAGAACACAGAGAGGCCGTATTTCTTAGGAAAATACATATTTGAGCAAGTATGTGCTTTATATTAATATGCAAAGTAATTTTACTGCTGTTCCAAGGATCTTAATTTTGGGACAGGTCCGTGCAAATCAAAGGAAACTTCTTTCTGTGAATGTCTGCAGTGATGCTGGGGTGGGGGGTGGGGAAGTTGGCACTTTCCATCTTATTTATTTATTTATTTATTTATTTATTTATTTATTTATTCAACTTATATGCCGCCCCCTCTCCCGAAGGACTCGGGGCGGCTTACAAAGTAAAAAACTACACAACAATAAATTAAATAAAACCAGATTAAACAAATCAAGCCGAATTAATACTAAATCCCAGCATTAAAACTCTAAAGACCACCCCACCCCAGGGTCACAGCCCGGGTTGATTAAACAACCAGGTCTTTAGGTCGCGACGGAAAGTGCGGAGGTCAGGGGCCAGGCGGAGCTCCAGGGGAAGTTGATTCCAGAGGTCAGGGGCCGCGACAGAGTAGGCCCGTCGTCAGGGGACCGCCAGCCGGCACTGCCTGGCCGACGGGACCCCAAGGAGCCCCTGTCTGTGAGTTCGCACAGGGCGGTTAGTGTTCGATGTCGGCAGCAGTCGCTCCCTTAAATAATAAGGACCCATGTACGGACTTTGTATGTTAAGGTTAAAACCTTGAATCTCACCTGGAGCGCAACCGGCAACCAATGCAGGCCGCGCAGGAGGGGGGCAACATGGGAGAACCGGGGAACTCCCATCACCACCCGCGCCGCCACATTTTGCACCAGCTGCAATCTCCGGATGGTATGCAAGGGCAGTCCTAGATAGAGAGCATTGCAGTAGTCGAGTCGCGAAGTAACAAGGGCATGAGTGACCGTACGCAGGGCATCGCGGTCCAGAAACGGGTGAAGCTGGCGAACCAGCCGGATCTTGTCTAATAAATTAAATAGTAAACCGATGATGAGCCAAGAATTGTAGAATTACAATGCCCAGTGCTTCTCTTCAGTGGCCATGGCCATGCTGGCTGGAATTGTAGTTCTCTGGTATCTAGGGGGCACAGATTTTCTTTCCCTAATTTAGGAAAACTGTTGTAAAATTCCAGAATGCTTTGTAAGAGATATATATTCTGTAAGTTGCCCAGAGTCACCTTGAATTGGATAGTCATATAAAATAATGTCCTTAGTAAGTAAATAAAATTAAAAAAAAATATTATGCTGTAAATATCTTCCATAATTGCCAATACCTGCCAATATCAAATACCGATCGCCCTGTGCGTGCGCACAGACAGGGACTCCTCGCGGTGCCGTCGGCTAGACAATGTCGGCTGGCGGTGCCTTGGAGAAGGGCCTACTCTGTTTCAGCCCCCACCTTGTGGAATCAACTCCCTTTGGAGCTCCGTTTGGCTCCTGATCTTCGCTCTTTCTGCCGCGATCTGAAGACCTGGTTGTTTGAACAGGCTGGGCTGGACTGACCTCCCGGGGGTGTGTGTTAATTTATTTTAACTGTTTTAGTGATTGGGCTTGTTAGGTTTAATTCTTTTTAAAAATATTTATTGTTGTGTTTTAATTGTGAGCTGCCCCGAGTCCTTGCGGAGAGGGGGCGGCATACAAGTCCAATTAAATAAATAAATGATTATTAGCAGAATTAATACACACACACACACCATGTCACTGAACCATATACAGTGTGTACATGCACATATACATACACAGGAGTCAGTTTGTTGTAGTGGTTAAGGTACCAGACTAAAACTTAGGAGACCATGAGTTCTAGTCTTGCCTTGAGCATGAAGCCATCTGGGTAATCTTTGACCAGTTCCTCTCTCTCAGCCCTAAAAAGGAGGCAATAGCAAACTACTTCTGAAAACCTTGTCAAGAAAACTTCAGGGACTTGTCTGTACAGTTTTCAACATTTGGACAGAACAAAACAGAAGAAATACATACTTATACATACATACATACATACATACATACATACATACATACAAACATATATACATGGTGCCCTTCAGCTGTACTTCAAATGTTTAATGTTAATACAGAAGAGATTCTACTCTAAATACCTGCAGTTTATAACTCTTAAAAAACATAAATTTCAGATCTAATGCAAATATTTTTTCTATAAATTTTGTAAAATTCCAGTATTGTTTTATATCAAAGATCAGAACATTATATCTGCTGTTAAGATTATAGATTTCAAAAGAACATATGTGTATATAATCAAAAGTTCATCAACCAAGGATTTTTAATTATTATAAATCTATAAACTTACAGCTTTTCTACTTATGCATTAATAGTGTTTTTAAGAAGTTAGTTCAAAGATTAGTATAATTCTAATAAACTTTTGCCATGCGTATTTCAAAAGCAATCGAGAAAGCATTTGTCACAAGCATTGACTCATACACTAAAAATAGCTTTGAGTAGGACGATTCAGTACCTACACCACTTTAGTGTTCTTTTATTCATTACTAGTTGTTCTTTGAAACATCAGCACAATGGAGGAATAATTTTCCGTATGTAAGGATTCAAGTACTTTGTGTTTCATTTTAATTCACAGCATCTTAAAAGACCATGAATTTGAATATATGCCATGATGTGTTCTTGAAGTTCAGTGAAATAATGTTTCAGTTATCTCCGCTTAATTCTTAAACAAACTGAAGCTTTTTAGATGATTTATCATGATGTTCAAACTGAAAAGTCAGTTCTTCCAACAAACCAGAAATGTTAACAGAAAAACGAAGTGTAGCTTCCAGCTGTGATTTTAGAGAAGAGCAAGGTAGAATTGCCATGATTTGAGTATCCCTGTTGGCAGGTGACATCAAATAGGAAATCATGTGATCTATGCAACTTGCTATTTATTAATAGTAAATCAGGAATCTGAAAATGCTTTTGTTTTTAACGTGTATATGCTTTGCCTTAATTTGCTACGTATACTGCTATAATAATGGCACATATTTGCATGAATGATCTCATTCATAAAACTATAAAATAAAATCAACTGCCATAACAACCCAGTCTACACTTATCCATTCTTAATTCAAAATTACATGAGGAAAATTATTTCAGTAAATCCAGAAATATCTAAGACTTAACATAGAAAGAAAATAGGATGAATTCAACTCTTCCGTTGTCTGATGTTTTTGTTCCCATTTTGAAAGAGAGGCTTATCAAAGCAAGAGTTATCTTTCTTCTGAGAGCAACCAGGCCCACAAGTTCTTAAGACCACATTAAGTCCGCTTGATAAAAAATGTTATTGGGAGGCATCATTCTGTAGGATTCTTATTAGAGAGGTTTTCCTCATTAGGTCTTGGAAACATCAGAAGTAATTTTAAAACAACATATCTAGGACATTGGTTTTTCAAATCAACTTAAGTCTGGTTCATAACCTCGCAGCATGTGGGATTTTTGTAAATAAGTATTTGCTAGCCTCTTAACTCTTCTATCTCGCAGTTCTGAAATTCTATTTCACTATACTAACATATATGCCCTTATGGAGACCGCTCACTGGACTGAGTCCTTGAACAAATTTTTGTAATCTCATCTGGTTCAGTTCCGAGCTGGAAGAAAAACGCTGAAAACAACATGGAGGCTGATTGGAAAGAAGGATTTATTGATGAACCACATGTGATTCTGGGCAGCTGACAAAATGGAGTTGAGAGTGGGTGGGTTTTATACCTTCTTTGGGCTTTGTATTTGAGCTTCCTGTTCCTGTGCAAGAACACGTCCTTTAATATTCTATTGGCTGTTGTCATGGCTGACTCTATAGGCAAAAAGGGAAAGGCAAATCCTAGGTGCTTGCCTGAGCTACTTTTGCCAACCTTTTGTTTGTTGCTATCTGAGTTTCTGCCTTAATCCAGTCTTTCTGAATGGATTACCAAATCTGCATTTGTAAAAGCTAGCCTCCTCAGTTTTTGCTTGGGGCAGGGAAATTGGGGCTAGATTTGCCTCCCTTAAGATGTTTTTATTTCCTCCTTTAGGGGAAATATTTTATCGTGCCTTTTTAATATTTCCCAAAATATTTCATTCTTCTAGGGAGTGGGGCGGGACTTCTTACATTTTCTTTCACTGCCTTCTCTGCAGGGAATTTATGTGATGGAATGTGCACTTGAAGCAGCAGAGCGGGGCCAACTCAAGAGTTTTCCCAGAAAAAGATCTGAATCAAGAGACTGCAGAGTCCCAAGCTGAGGGAGAAGGGGAGAAGAGGGAAGAGATTCATGGTAAACACACTCTAGAACAGGGGTCCCCAAACTTGACAACTTTTAAGACTTGTGGACTTCAACTAGCAGAATTCTCCAGACAGCTATGCCGAAAGTTGCCAGGTTTGGAGACCTCTGCCCTAGAATCTCTCAGGACATATCTACTCGTTTAGAAACTTAACAAGTTTAGTTTGTCAAATTTCTATTAGCTGAATGCAAATAAAGAATTGGATTCCACTGGACTTCATTGTCTCATATCTTGGCATGGGCCTGACAGTTTCAGATGACTTTTATTTATCCTATCATGAAAAAATTCTCTGGCAGAGAATGTGACTCCTTCCAGTTAAATATTGTTCTGGGAGATCTTTCTGTTGTGCACCACTCTAGAGATTCTCCACTTCTCCTTGGGTCTGAAAATGTGTGTATATATATACATACATACATACATACATACATACATATATACATACATACCTGTTTGTTCTTTTTATCTGTTTTACTTTTGTGGCTTTATGGTCATAATAAAGGTTTGACTGACTGATTGATTGCAATATCCACCAATGAGGTAGATATTAGAAAAACTTAATGAAAGAAAAGATAGCAAAGATTAAAATGGAATGTTATATAAATGAACTTATCTTTTTTATCTGCAATTCTACTATTTCCTGATTTTGATCAATTACTAGTTCTTTTAAAGGTCTTTTAAAAATAAGACTAAAGTTGTCAGGATAAGCAAGATAATAAAGGACATTGACACATATGAATAGGTTTATAGATGCAATTTAGCGGTTACAATGCAGTCACTGCCAACCTTATATGGTAGTCCATTAAAACCTTCAGAAATCATTGTAGTTTAAATAAAAAAGTAAGACTACCATTTTAAAAAGTCAATTTATATTGAACACATTTTTGTTGGTGCATAGGAGTCCTGCTGTTGCGTAGGTGTTTCTCCTTATTAGTGAGCCAATTGTTAAAAAGAAAAAAAACCTTCCTGAGAAAGAACCTTTTGAGTATTTTCTATGCATTAACAGGTATCCTAGCTGTTAACTGGATCTGAATAGAATTGCAGACATGGCTTTAGATTCCCACTGGGTTTAAAGACAGTCTGCTGCTCAAATATGACTAGAAGATGTTGGGACTGAATTTAATTTCATGAGACTTCAAATGTTAGACCAGAGGTTGTGGTATATCCCACCTCTGCTCATCCCAGGTTTATTTAGCATATCTCAACAAGGACAGGAGAAAAAGCATTTTCTTACTATATAGAAACCATTTAAAAAAATACTTGCTTTGTTACACCTGCTCATTATTTTCTGTTTAATTCTTATAACCGAATCCTCATTTAAAACGGAACAAAGGTGTGAAATTAGCACTCATCAAAAGAACAAGTAAAGGTTTAGTAACTGTTGGATATTTTTAATCAATCCTATGATTGACTAAAGTTTAGAGGATCTTGTTAACTTGTCTATATATTTAAATTGTATAAAGATGCTGAGCCCAGTCTGTTTTCAAACCAACTTTTATTATACAAGCAGCTTAAATCAAATAAACATACAGAAAGATTATTACCAGTGTCTTTTGCCTTCTTTAGTTTCTTCTCTTTCAGGTCTCTCTTGGTTTCTATAACTGTTATGTATGTAGGTTTGAATGTTATTGGTTTATTTGAACTGTTCTTGTAAAATGTCAAATGGGATTGGTTTAAATAGTGCGGGAAAACCCTGCACTCCCATTGGCTGGCAGCTACAGCTGCTGGCTATAAGAAGCAGCCGTAGCCCAGCCAAGTCGGGTCCATTCAAGCTGTAGTCACTGAATAAACTCTTTGCTGGAACTCTTCGCGTCTGACTCTTCATGCAAACTTAACAATAACTACCTATGTAGTTAGGTTTTCTCAGTCCTTTAGCTTCTTAGATAAGAAGTCAAATAGTCTTTAGCCTAGGAGTACTATATCTTCCTTTCAGCTTAGTAACCAGAAAGAGTAACTTAGTAACTAGAAAGAGTAGAAGTGATATTTTACTCAAGATGGAAACAAATATCACTTTCTGGGTTTGTGTTCAAGGAAATTATATAAATATCTGAGACCGGCATTAGGAGGGAGAGGGAGAGACAGAGACAGAGGCAAAATTAAATCTACAATATAACAGGGTTCACGAGGCAAGAAAAGTCCAGAGTTTACAAGGCACAACCCAAGTCAAGGTGTCAGGATTCCAGCAGTTACCCCCATAGTATTTTTAGAGTTGCCACAAGACACAGCATCAATCCAAAGCAAGGCAGGAATCACAATGACCAGGAAACACACAGCTAGGAAATGAACACGTTGTTCCCAGCATCGCCTCCATCTGCCTGCTGTGTTAAATAGCCAGTTTCCAGTGAAGCCCATCAAGAAGGGCAAGGCTTTCTCCTCATGAGTAATCTGGCTGACCTTCGCTGCTCCTGCCTTTTCTCTGCCCTACATGTTCTTGGATCAGTGCAGAAGGCAGTTCCTCTTCCTCCTCCCTGACTGGCTGCAGCTGCATGCTTTTCCCATCTGACACCTCAGGGCTGTCCTGTTGCGGCTGTGCTTCAGCGAAATCACCCTCAGACAGCTGCTTGGAATCATTGCCCAACTCCCCTCCTGACATGCCAGGACCTGGTTCATCCTCCCCCCAAGTGACATCTGAAGAGGTATCTGGGGAAGCGTCACATCCAGCAAGGAATACAAATACTCATCAATATTGTGATTTTTTAAAAATGCATTTCCCTGTACTATTAAAAAAAATCTTATTCTGTAATTAAATGTTCTGCATTCCCAGGGCAAGTAAAAGCAAATTCTATTTTATTCTGTAGTTATAGTGGAACTATGATCTGAAATTAAAATAACATTTAAAACTGAGATTTAATCAGTTACCCTTACAAAAAACCAGGATTGGCAAATTTGTTTTTTCTGCTTATTTGGTCTAATATATCATTATTGTCAAAACACTTTAAAACAAGCAATGGAAGGGTAGGGAAAACATAACTGATGAACACAACTGAATAGCAGCATCTGGAGTATTGATCAATACTGCAAGGGTATAGTTACTTTAATGAATAGCCAACAACTATAAATACATTTCAGATTATTCACTTGCTTTCTTATGTAGTCTTAATTTTTGTGAGGAGCTTACTTTCAGTTGTCTCAACAAAGATGTAAAACAGCCTTTTGGCATTGAGAAGCATAGGCTTCTGATGATGATGATGTTGATGACAATGACAATATGATGATGATGGTGAAGATTTTATTTGATTTACTACCAGCTTTCAACTTAGTTAAGTACTTATGGCATCAAATATGAAAACAGAGAATATAAATCAAGAGCGTATACAGCATATATTAAATCAAATGTAAACATTACATTTAAAATCTGCCAAAAGCTGTGCATCTTAGCTACTACCGTGTTTCCCCGAAAATAAGACCTACCCCGAAAGTAAGACCTAGCACTATTTTCTAAACCTGCCCTAATATAAGACCTACCCCGAAAATAAGACCTAGTGTAAATCTCCAGTTCCAGGAAGACTTTTCAGGGAGCAACCGTGCACCCGCGAAACACCCCCCCTACACACTCACACCCACTATTTGGCACCATAAATATATAAGACCTACCCCAAAAATAAGACCTAGTGTGTTTTTGGGAGCCAAAAAAATATAAGACAGTGTCTTATTTTCGGGGAAACACGGTATTCTAAATGCAGAGAAAATACAATCCTCAGAAGGCAACAATGTGCAAGGTTATTTTCCACTGCCAGATAAATAGGCCTCAGAGACCCATTTCTTTTTCTTATAGACCTTAATAGTCAGACAGGTGTGTTCTGATAGGAGAGAGTCCCTCACCTGGGTCTTGTTAGCAAAAATCTTTGGCAATAAGGACAATAGCACTATTTATATAGGTGATCTGTTTCCTTTTTTCTAGCATTTAAGATAGTTGTAGTGCAGGGGTGTCAAACTTGCATCGTCACGGCGGCATCACATGGTGTATCAGGACTTTCCCCCCTTCGCTAAACTGGGCGGGGGCGGGGCCAGCATGTGACGCATCTGGCCCATGGGCTGCGAGTTTGACACCCATGCTGTAGTGCATTTGTGCTAATCTGAACAATGTTTTTCACAGATCTTTTTGTGGAAGCCTGGGTTGTTACTTTTACATACAGCTGTGCATTATTTTGGAGATTTATATCTGACACTGGTGAGCAGGGCAACCTGTCATAGGCATTTGTGCAGAAAGAATAATTATTCCTTGGAAGAGGTTTGCTTACGTGCAAATTTCTCCCATTTGCATGCTTTCTGAAGTGTTTGATGCCCATAGGTGTTTCCAATAGAAGAGAAAGGAGTGGTGGATGAAAAGCAGTGAACCCATCCTCCCTCACTCTATGGATGCCCCAAAATATGCAAGCCTGTCATGTCTCTTATCCAGTTGTATTGTTACCAGGGCCCACAACATACAATGTAGCCAAAGAACTTACAAAAAAAGCTTAGGCATCTCACAGAGGAAAGTGAATATTCTATCAACTCCCCACTACAATGCCTCCAGAAAATCAAAGACCTAAAAAATAGAAGATGGAATTAGGATTTCATTCAATGTCACAACACTCTTTTACATTCGTAAGTGGAGAAGTAGTGATAGAATCCATGGCAGCAATACTACACAACATAGCCTAAGGTTGAAAAGTTGATGATGGACCTCATTAACCTCTGCCTTTAAGTTTGATGGACAAACAAACCAACAACCATGTAATCATCACCCTCAGGACTCCAAACAGAGTAATGCAGAGTTTAGATATAGCACTCCTACACATAGAACCAAGTGTACGGATTCAGTAGGCAGATGATACTTTCTTACTAATAAAAAAAGAAACAACTAGAGAAGAGACCTGAAGCAATCCACAACATCCTTAAAGGATCAAAATTTACAAGGGAAAAAGAAAATGACACATTGCTTTTCCCGGACATCCTCATCATCCGGGGAAACAATGGCAAATTAGAAATGCCAGTCTATAGAAAACTAACCCACACTAATCAAGTGCTCCATTGCCAAAGTAACAAGCCAACCTCCCACAAGAGAAGCTGTGTAAGAACATTATTCACAAATGAACTGCAGTAACCCGAACAACAGAAAAAAGAAACACGCTATATAATATCTATCTACAAAATGGATTCACTAGGCAGATTATACTTTCATACTAATAAATAAAGGAACAACTAGAGAAGATGCATGAAACAATTAACATCTTTAAAAGAATAAAATTTACAAGGGGAAAAGAAAATGACACACAGCTCTTCCTGGAATCTTTATTAAAACTTTTATCAAAAACTGCCTTATACTCAATCAACTAAAATTCAGAAGACATGATGAAACCTCCTTAATTTCACAATGGATAGAGAGACTCAACCTGATTCAACAGGAAAACTGTGAGCATCCTAGATCAAACCTTGGTGGCTCAGGCTATTAATTGCCTGCACTTAAGTTCCAGCTGCCTACAACTGCTGTAGGCTCGAATCCCACCAGGCTCAAGGTTGACTCAGCCTTCCATCCTCTCGGGGTAGGTAAAGTGAGGACCCAAGATTGTTGGGGGCAATAAGCTGACCTTGTAGAAATGCCGCTTAGTAATAAGCAGGCATATACAATGGAAGGAAGGCTATTGCTGAGCGCATTGGGTTGCACTCCAAAAATTGTAAGCCGCCCTGAGTCTTCGGAGAAGGGCGGCATATAAATGTAATTAAACAAAAACAAAAAACTAAATGTTAGTATCCTAGCCCAAAATGTTAGCAAATGCCTGAAAGCTTGACATTTAGAAAAATCAACCATCAATAAACACATATAAATAAATCATATTTATAAACCATTTAAAGATAACAAGAAAAAGCTAAGAAGGAAACCAAAAAGGCTACAACACCTCCCCACCAGCAGTCAAGGACCAGATAAGCCAGAATAAACACCAAATAATTAAGCAGAAAACAGTATCCTAATCAAAGAAATACCAAAGAGAAAAACTCACCCCCACCAAAACTGGCAGGGCAAGCTACTGTATATAAACAGGAAACAAACCCTACATTTACCTGCACTGGTATTACCTAGTTAGGTAATAAAACATCAAGCAAACAACGAAGCACCAATAACTCCTCAGCAAATTTGAAGTACAAGTAATCATTGATTAAAAACTACAACTGAGCCCCCAAGGCATTGCAACTACCATAATGACTGAATTTTTGTTTTACAAAAATTTTATTCAATTTTCACATATTAGAGAAAGAAAAAAATCTTTTTTCAGTGAACAGCATGATTCTAGGTTAACACATTTCCATTACAAACTTGACTTACATTTCATATTCATCTTTCACATTTGATAACTTATCTTTTCTTAAACTTACTTTCTAAATTTTCTTTAATTTTAATCTTCAAGCTTTTCCCATCTTATTTTATAATTTTTCCAACACATTGCTTGATCTATTTCTTTAAATCCTTAATACATCATTATATATCTTCATATTCGTGTTTTATCTTCTTATTGTGTCAGGCCTGCAGTTTACTCATCTATTAATTTATCATTACAGTAATTCACCGATTTTCAACATAGTAATAATAAAAAAGTAACAACAACAATACAACACCCCTATTTGCCAATTCTAAGGTGCCATCCCTGTGGTTAGACATATCACATAATTAATCCCCCCCGAAGATTCCCATAATTTAACTTTGAGTTAACACTTTAAAAAAGAAGAAAAAGACACAATAATAATTTTCTAGTAATTACTACATTATGTATATCTCTTTTAAATCTGGGTCTGCAAGTTCCCTTTCTCATTACCTAGAAAATATATCTAGATTAAAAAAATTATAGATAAAACAAACATAATTAATCCCCTCATTTCAAAAGAACTAATATTGTTTCCCCTTTGATATTACTCCTACTCTGTTTGCCACAACTTATTAATTCACGTAGTATTATTGATATCTTTATCAGAGGTGGTATTCAACCGGTTTGCACCTATTCAGGTGAACCGGTAGCAGTTATTTGGCATGGGTCACCGAACCGGTGGTTACCCCTGGCTGGCCACACCCCCAAACCGGGTCGCCTGGTCACTCACTTGCCCCGATCGCTCTCCTAGCTTTCTGTTCCCCACGTCCTCTTTCTCCCCGGGGGAAAGGAAGAAAGGCATGGACGCTGCAGGTATCGCTTTTCCCATGTGAGTTAAGTGACTGGAATGAGAGGGACTGTGGGCTGACAGAGGGGATGGGGGTGAATCCAGCGTTGGAGCACTTTTGCTATGATTCTGCGCATGTCCGAGATGGCTACTAGCAGCTAGCGACGGTCTCTCCTGCGGAGGTAGCCAGCTTTTTTGTCCCTGGGGGCATTTGGAGGCTTGTATTCCCCCCAAAAACTCACGAAACTCCCAGCGGAACAGCCAAGGAGTCAGGTGGGGCCGGAACGATTCAGCCCTGTCGGGAGAGTCGCGCGTGTTAATCATGACAATCTCCGGTGTGGGCTTGTGGCCAAATGAACGGTGACTTGCCCCTCTCAGAGGCCCGGGATGGTGGCGGCGTTTTGGCATCCGCAGCTGTTATAACATCACCAATGAACTTGGGATTCGTTTTGGCCCCGGAGTCACTGGGGGCAGCGCCGGAGGCCTTAGCGGCTGGAGCATCTTGCGGGCCTGGTGAATTACATCTTGACTGGGGGGCTGCCCGAGTGCGTGGCCTGGCTATTGGCTGTACCCTCCCCCAGTTGAGGTGGACAGAATATGACATTTGTTGGCTGGGGCCCTGCTCTGATGGCGACGGTGGCCACGGCGGCGGTGTGGACCCAGGGACCCAGGTGTGGTTGGTTGGAAATGGTGGATGTTGGAGGTGAGCCCGGAGGCTGCCCCTGGCCGGGAGGTAGGCACCGATGAAGACAAGGGCGGCTGCATCATCGGATGCTGCCCCCGGTTGATCTTCTCCGCCCCCTTTGCCCTCTTTAATCCTGACTCTTTGAATGACTGGGTTGAATGACTGGGTTGTTGGTGACACAAGGGCCTGCTGGCACCAATTGATGAGATGCCGAGGGGCAAGAAGACTCTCCCTGTTTCCACCTGGGATATGAACTATCGGATGGCTTTATCCATCTGCCATCCAGAGCTCTTGTCTCCTGTGTGCTAAGGGGGTTACTCCTCCTGTCCTCATCAGTCTTTACTGGCGAGGGTGATGGAACGTTGTTGTTTCACCCACCCACTGTGGTGAGAGAACAATGGGATGGGATGTACCACCTCCTCCCCAGCGCAATTCCAACTGCGGTGTAACATCTCTCTTTAATCACTGGGGGCCACGAGCAGTGAGAGAGCAGTGGCCAGCCTTATATGCTCGACCAACAGCCCCCTGGAATGCCGTGAGAGGGCACCCAGGGATGGAGGCAACCCAGTGGTTCAGAATTATGCCAATGTTTAGACTATAAGATCATCATTAGGACATACTATTTACATCTTTGGCTGCTCCTCCCTTTGTTGCCGGGACATTTACCAACCTATGCAGACTTTTCTGGCAGCGGAATTGTGGGCTCTGAGGGATTCTCCCCTCTCTTGGGTTTGGCCCACCAGCTTACCATCAGCCTATCTCGAGGACGGATTGTGGAATCCAGAGAGATGGCATGGCGCAGGAAGGGGCTGGGGCTCGGGGAGGGATTAAAAAAAAGGACCCAGGGTTCCTTTGTTAAAATTTTTAAATCAGTTTTTAGGGTGGGGTTTTACTGGGGTTAGTCTGGAAGGGCTGTGGTGGAAAGGGTGGGGTTTACTGCAGGAGTTCAGTATCTATTTATTTATTTATTTATTTATATTTGAACTTGTATGCCGCCCCATCTCCGAAGACTCGGGGCGGCTCACACTAAAAACATAGAACAATAAATATTTAAAAAGACATTAAACTAGCAAGCCCAAATATAAGACATAACAATACAATAAAATATATTAAAAACCCATCCCTCCCCCCAAAGGAGGGTCACAGCCCGGGTTGGTCAAACAACCAAGTTTTTAATTCGCGGCGGAAGGTACGGAGATCAGGGGCCAGACGGAGCTCCAGAGGCAGTTGATTCCAGAGGTCGGGGGCCGCAACAGAGAAGGCTCGTCGTCGGGGAAGTACCAACCGGCATTGGACCGCCGATGGAACCCCGAGGAGTCCTTGCCTATGAGCCCGCACAGGGCGGCCGGAGCTAGCTATTGGAAGAAGACGCTCCCTCAGATATTGGGGACCCATGCCGTGTAGGACTTTGAATGTTAAAACTAAAACCTTGAATCTCACCCGGAGCGCAATCGGCAACCAATGCAGGCCACGCAGGAGGGGGGTAACATGGGAGAACCGGGTAACTCCCATCACCACCCGCGCGGCCGCATTCTGCACCAACTGCAATCTCCGGATGGTATGCAAGGGCAGTCCTAGATAGAGAGCGTTGCAGTAGTCGAGTCTCGAGGTGACAAGGGCATGAGTAACCGTGCGTAGGGCGTCTCGATCCAGAAAAGGGCGAAGTTGTCGAACAAGACGGAGCTGGGCAAAGGCCCCCCTGGCGACGGCCCCCACCTGCTCCTCCAACCGGAGCCGTACATCCAGGAGGACCCCCAGATTCCGTGCCCTATCCACAGGGGGTAACACCTCCCCCCCTATGGCCAAGGATAAACAATCCTGGCTGGGCCGAGACGCCGACACGCAAAGCCACTCAGTCTTGGCCGGGTTGAGTCGGAGCATGTTCCTACTCATCCAGGTCCGTACCGCATCCAAGCACCGGGACATCAGGGAGAGGGCATCGCTGATCTGGCCAGGGGTGGAAAAGTACAGCTGAGTGTCATCAGCGTACTGATGGAATTTCACCCCAAAGCCACGGATGATCTCACCCAGCGGTTTCATGTAGATATTAAATAAGAGAGGGGAAAGGACCGACCCCTGCGGGACCCCACAAGAGAGAGCCCTCGGGGTCGACCGAACCCCTCCCACTAACACCGATTGCGATCGCCCGAGAGGTAGGAGGAGAACCACTGAAGAACAGTGCCCCCCACTCCCAACCCCCGGAGGCGACGCAAAAGGATACCATGGTCGATGGTATCGAAAGCCGCCGAGAGGTCCAATAGGACCAGGACAGAGGAAAAACCCCTGTCCCGGGCCCTCCAAAGATCATCCATCAGCGCGACCAATGCCGTCTCCGTGCTGTAACCGGGTCGGAAGCCCGATTGGTACGGATCCAGGTAGTCCGCTTCATCCAGGAAAAGCGGAACCTGCTGAGCCACCACACTCTCAACAACCTTCGCCAAAAAGCGAAGGTTGGAGACCGGACGAAAGTTGTCTAACACGGTCGGGTCCAAGGCAGGCTTCTTCAGGAGGGGCCTCACCACCGCCTCCTTCAAGGCGGAGGGAAAGACACCCTCCCTCAATGAAGCGTTGACAACTGCCCGGAGCCAACCGCAGGTGGCCTCCCTGGCGGCATAAGTCAGCCAGGAGGGACACGGGTCCAACAAACATGTGGTGGAACTCAGTCGCCGCATAATCCTGTCCACTTCATCCTCGGAGACAGGATCAAACTCATCCCAGATAACAATGGCCAGACTACCCACAACTCGTTCCTCCGACCACTGCAAATCAGAGGACAACCCGTCCCGAATGCGAGCGATCTTATCCGCCAGATATTGACCAAACTCCTCAGCCCTGCCCCGCAGTGGGTCCGGCCCCCCCTCAAGCCGAAGGAGGGAACGGGTAACCCGAAACAGGGCGGCTGGGCGGTTATCTGCGGACGCTATGAGAGTGGAGAGATAAGACCTTCTCGCCTCTCCCATAGCTACCAGGTAAGTCCTAATGTAGGCTCTTAGCTGGGCACGATCGGATTGAGAACGGGTAGACCTCCACCTGCTCTCTAAACCCCTACGACGACGTTTCATCTCCCGGAGCTCCTCAGTATACCAGGGAGCAAACCGGGATCCACGACGTGTAAGGGGACGCATGGGGACAACCCTGTCGAGGGCCTCCGACGCAGCCCGTTGCCAGGCCACTGCCAGATCCTCGGCAGAGTCGTGAGCAAGGGAAGAGGGAAAAACCCCAGTTCTGCCTGGAACCTTTCAGGGTCCATCAGGCGCCTGGGGCGGAA
Organism: Naja naja; assembly: GCA_009733165.1. Taxonomy (NCBI): domain Eukaryota; kingdom Metazoa; phylum Chordata; class Lepidosauria; order Squamata; family Elapidae; genus Naja; species Naja naja. The sequence continues at coordinate 26,516,665 of CM019159.1, read as the reverse complement.
CCACCTAAGTGGCTCCTCCTCCCAGCAGTGGGGGGCGCCTGTTGGAAGACCAGCCGTAGGAGATAGTGATCAGACCATGGAACGGGCAAGGCTGTCAAAGTAGCCTGCCCTCTGTCACCGCCACCGCTCAGAGACAAAAACTAGGTCAAGAGTATTCCCCCCTCATGAGTCGGCCTTGAATCAACTGGGTCAGGCCCATAGCCTCCATAGAAGCCATGAACTCCTGGGCCAAACCCGACGCTCCCCCAGGGAAGGCAGATTAAAGTCCCCCAGAACCATAAGATCCGGGAGCTCCACTGCCACCCCAGAGAGGAGGTCCAGGTAGGGCCGCTGCCACACAGCTGGGGAAAGGTATGTAAGCAGCAGGCCCACCTGACCACTAGGCCCCCACCTCACAAGGAGGGTCTCACTGGCCTTTCTGCAACAGTGACCCCTTGGAAACAGGGTCTCCCTAATAACCACGCAGCCACCCCACCACCCCTGCCTGAGCCCGGGGGTGCAAAACCCAAAACCTGAGGGCATAAATCAACCAGAGGGACACCTCCTCCGGCCCAACCAGGTCTCGGGATACAAGCTAGGTCCGCAGCCTCCTCCTCAATGATCTCAAGGAGGAGGGAAGATTTATTAGCCACGGACCTGGCATTAAAATACACCAACCTAAGGCCAGGGATCCCACCGATGCTCCCTGGGAGGAGGCCACAGGGTCGGAGCGGCCACCAAGACAAAGATGGCGGGTGCGTGTTCAACACATGATATGGCCCTGTGCCTCACGCCTTCCCTGCCAATATCCAAGCTGTATAGCCCTCACCCCTTAGCTCTTCTCATCTCCTGGGGTTTTGGGATCTGGGACCCTGGGCTCAGGCTGGTGTACTTTAATGCCAGGTCCATGGTTAATAAGGCACCCTCCTCCGTGATGTGATTGAGGAGGAGGCCGCTGAGCTGGCTTGCATCACCGAGCCTGGCTGGGGCCGGAGAGTGGAGTCCTCTGGACATTTGCCCCCAGGTTTTCGGGTTGCACTCAGTCATGACCCCAGGGAAGGGGTGGTGGGGTGGCTATTGTTATTCGGGAGACCCTGTTTCAAGGGAGGTCCCTGCCCCGGAGATATGGTGTGAATCCCTCCCCTGAGGTGTGGGCCTGCAGGTCGGATGGGTGTGCTGCTTACATACCTGTCCCCAGCTATGTTTCAGCTGCCCTGCCTGGGCTCCTTGATGCCGTATCGGGGGTGGTGGTGGAGTTTCCAGAGCTCATAGTTCTGGGCGACTTCAATCTGCCTCCTTGGGACTGGCCGGTTTGGCCCAAGAATTCATGGCCTCCATGGAGGCCATGGGTCTGACCCAGATAATAGATGGCCCAATTCATGAGGGGGGCAACATGCTCGACCTGGTTTTTGTCTCGGAGCAGTGGCGGAGTGGTCTGGGGGGTGGTGACATTGTCACCCACCCTGTTTCATGGTCAGACCACTATCTCCTGCAGCTGGTCTTCCATCAAGCTACCCCACACCGCTGGGATGAGGAACCACTTAGATGGTTCCGCCCCAGATGCCTGATGGACCCTGAGAGGTTCCAGGCAGAGCTGGGGTTTTTTCCTGCATCCCTTACCCACAGCCCTGCCGAGTTCCTTGCGGCTACCTGGCAACAGTCGGCCGCGGGGCCCTCGACAGGGTTGTCCCCATGCATCCCCTTACTCGGCGCAGATCCCGGTCAGTTCCCTGGTATACCGAGGAGCTCCAGGAGATGAAGCGTCATAGAAGGGGACTAGAGAGCAGGTGGAGGGCGACCCGCTCCGGATCGGACCAAGCCCAGTTAAGAGCCCATATTAGGACTTACCTGGTAGCGGTGAGGGCGGCGAGAAGATCTTATTTCTCCACCCTCATAGCATCTGCAGATAACCGCCCAGCCACCCTGTTTGGGGTCGCCCACTCCCTCATGCAGCTGGGGGGGGTGGCGGACCCTTTGCAGGACAGAGCTGAGGAATTTGGCCAGTATCTGCAGGATAAAATCGCTCAGATCTGGGAAGGGTTGCGCTCGGACTTGCAGTGGCCTGAGGATGGGGGTGCGAGTGGTCTGGCCAATGTGATCTGGACTGAGTTCGATCCTGTTTCTGAGGATGAAGTGGACAGGATTATGCAGCGGCTGAGCTCCACCACATGTTTATTGGACCCGTGCCCTTCCTGATTGGTTTATGCCGCCAAGGAGGTCACGTGTGGCTGGCTCCGGGCAGTGGTCAACACTTCGTTAAGGGAGGGGCTGTTCCCTGCCGCTTTGAAAGAAGCGGTGGTGAGGCCCCTTCTGAAGAAGCCTGCCCTTGACCCAGCCACATTAAACAACTTTCGTCTGGTTTCCAACCTTCGCTTTTTAGCGAAGGCTGTTGAGAGTGTGGTGGCCCAGCAATTGCCACTTTTCCTGGAGGAAGCGGACTACCTGGATCCATACCAATCAGGCTTCCGGCCCGGGTACAACACGGAGACAGCATTGGTCGCGCTGATTGATGATCTCTCTAGGGCTCGGGACAGGGGTTCTTCCTCTGTCCTGGTCCTGTTAGATCTCTCAGCGGCTTTCGATACCATCGACCATGGTATCCTGTTGCGACGTCTCGGGGGCCTGGGAGTGGGAGGCACTGTTTTACGGTGGTTCTCCTCCTACCTCTCGGGACTTTCGCAAACGGTGTTGGCAGGGGGGCAGAGGTCAACTCCAAGGTATCTCACTTGTGGGTGCCTCAGGGTCGGTCCTCTCGCCCCTCCTGTTCAACATTTATATGAAGCTGCTGGGTGAGATCATCCATGGCTTTGGGGTGAGTTATCATCAGTATGCTGATGATACACAGTTATACATCTCCAACCCAGGCCACATCAGTGATGCTCTCTCCGTGATGTCCCATTGTCTGGAAGCGGTGCGGATCTGGATGGACAGGAACATGCTTTGACTCAATCTGGCCAAGACAGAGTGGCTGTGCATACCGACATCTCGGTCCAGTTTGGATATTCCATCTTTGGTCATGGGGGAGGAGGTGTTGCCCCCCGTGGACAGGGCACGGAATCTGGGGGTCCTCCTGGACTCACAGCTCAAATTGGAGGAGCAGGTGGGGGCCGTGGCCAGGGGGGCCTTTGCCCAGATCCGGCTGGTTCACCAGTTACGCCCATTCCTGGACCGAGATGCCCTGCGCACAGTCACTGAGGCGCTTGTTATTTCCCGACTCAACTACTGTAACGCTCTCTACCTAGGACTGCAATTGCGTACCACTTGGAGGCTTCAACTGGTGCAGAATGCGTCGATGGGTAGTAATGGGAGTCCCGATACTCCCATATTACACCCTCCTCGTGACCTACATTGGCTCCCAGTTGCCCTCTGGGTGAGATTCAAGGTTTTGGTATTAACATTCAAAGTCCAGCATGGCATGGGTCCAGGTTATTTACGAGAACGACTCCTCCCAACATCAAATACCAACCACCCTGTACGGGCGCACAGACGGGTCCTCCTCGGGGTGCCATCTGCGACTCAATGTCGCTTGGCGGCGACCCAGGGGAGGGCCTACTCTGCAGCGGCTCCCACTTTGTGGAATCTTCTTCCGCTGGAGCTCCAGTTGGCCCCCGATCTTCGCACCTTCCACCACGATTTAAAGACTTGGCTCTTTTTACAATCCGGGCTGTGCTGATTATCTGGGGGTTGATTTTATTTAATTATGGGGTTTTAACTTTAATTTGGCTTTATTTTGTTTAATATGTTTTTAATTAATTTATTTATTGTTGTATCTTCTTTCAGCTGTGAGCCGCCCAGAGTCCTTTTTGGAGAGGGAGCGGCATATAAGTCAAATAAATAAATAAATAATAAATAAATAAATAAAAGAAATGCATTTTGAAGCAGGTCCTTCAAAAACTTCTCCAAGGATTCCCCATGGACACTGCAAGTATCGCTTTCCCCTTGGGAGTTAAAGTGCCTGGAGTGAGAAGGAGTGCGGTCTGACAGAGGGGTGGGGGGATCCACTCCAGCCTTGGAGAAATTTAAAGGAGCTGCTTCAAAATGCATGTCTGTTAAGCTACAAAAGTGCTCCGTGTGTGTGTGTGTGTGAAAGAGAGAGAGAGAGAGAAATAGGAAGAGAGAGAGAGAGAAAACTGTGCTATTATTTTTAATTGTTCCATTATTTATCATGTGTTAATATTTTACACTGTCCCTACACCTAGAGTGATTTTTCTGCCATTCTTTTGCCCAGGTCTACCACATATTTTTCAGGGTTTACATGCATTCAATGTCAATAGTCCAGAGCATAAAATACACATGTGTTTAACAAGAGTTGAAAGGGACTTTGGAGGTCTTCTAGTCCAACCCCCAGCTCAGGGAAGAAAACTGAGGATGCCAAACTCTGAGTAGAGATCCTGGGAAAGGTGTCAGAATAACAGAATAACACTTAGAAGGAACTTTGGGGTGAACCCTATATCATTTCAGAGAAATGGCTGTCCAGTCAAAACTTTCATTGATTGAGCACCCAGAACTTCTGGAGACAAGCAGTTCCACTGCTTAATTGTTCTCCCTGTCAGGAAGTTTCTCCTTAGTTTTAGGTTGTTTCTCTCTGTTCAGTTTCCATCCATTGCTTCTTGTTTGCATTCTGCTTCTTTGGAAAATACATTTCTTTGTGGCAGCCCCTTAAAAGCCTGTTGCCTATCACACTCTTGGGCAAAGCATGTGAGCATGCAGATAATAAAGTCAAAAATGGTGAACAACATTTTTACAGAACTATAGGTAAGTTGAGGCTGGGGTATGACAAGGAATGGCTGGGAGGGGAGGGGCCAGGTGAGGCACCCCTTGATGTGAGTGACATTGACTTGGCCACACCCACCCAGTCACATAACCACCAAGCCATGCCCACCAAATAAGCCACGCCCACAGAACCAGTAGTAAAAAATTTTTGAATCCCACCACTGATCTTTATTCTGATTACCTCTCTTAGTTTCACAACATAAAGGGAGAAGAAGCAAACAATCACTACAATAGCAAAACAATATCAATCCCCATTTCCCATCTTGGTACTCTATATTCCACTGTTTATCATTTGTTATGTTATTGCTTATTAATTCATTTAATATTATTAATATCTTTGTTTAAGTTATCTCTCTTAATGTCATCTCATAAATAGAAAAAAAGCAAGCAATCACAGCAATACCAAAACAATACCAGTCCTTATCTCCCCTTTTAATAATCTATATTTCACTATTTTCTAAACAATCTTATCATTTCTTATTTGTTTAAACTAGTCCTTATACTCTTGCAGAACCCCCTTCTTTATAATTCTCAATCAGCCATTATCTCTGTGCCTTTTAATTAAGCAATTCCATTTCATTGTTATGTGCTTGCCATATTCCTTTCTTTCCAAATCCTGTTTCATTCTTGCCCTTTTTTTTATCACTCCAATTTCTACCTCCCTTCTTTTCCATTACTCCCCAAGTTTCCTATCCTGCTGTTTCCTTTTCTTTTGTTCGGTTTTTAGAATAAACCCCCTTTTAATTACAATGTTGAATCTCCTATTATTAATTCTCTTTCTATTCCTCCTCCGCTTAGATTTCCGTTGATTCAAGTGTTCATTTAAGATGGCTACTTCTTGCGTTGATTTCTCTTCTTGTTGTTGTTGTTGGTATTTTGAAACCTCCATTTCCAGAAATTGCAATGCGAAACCAAATGATTTGCCTTCTTTTTGTAGCATGTCTTTCATGTTTTTAAGTTCCAGTTTAAGGACCAATAACATTCCTGCCATCTTTAGACAAAGGTTTTTCAACGTTTTACACTGTTCCAAATTTTAGAATAGAAAGGGATATTTATAAACAATTCCCTTCTCCACTAGATGGCACTCTTCACTGTGTTTAATGTCAATTCTTTTCCTTTTTTTCCATCTTTCACTCATTCAGAGATTTTAAAGTTCCAATATCAGTAAATCCAAACATTAATTTTCAAATTTTATTTTCCACCTTGACACAGCCCAGTCCAGCTTTAATAAACCTGTTTGGTGTCAGGGTTGTATGTTTAATTATTTCAAAGACAAGTTTCTTCTTCCGGCTTCATCCTTTTTAGTACAAAGCCATTTCATCTGACAGAATTTTTCTTTCTTAATTTCTTTGTCCGCCATTTAAATTCACTTTCACAACAATTTTAAAAGATTTCAAAACTGGGGTACCTTATGTCAAAATTCTCCTGGTATCTATGCTGTCCTCTTTTTCATCTCTCCTCCTGCACAAACTTATTCTAGCAGTCTCTTCCCCTTCAGGGTGGCCATGTTGGACCACCGCTTCAGATGTCTTTGGGAGGGAGTGTTTGCCAAGCCAGGGAGGGGATATGCGGCTCCCCTCTACCCGGCTGGCAGTCTACCCTTCCTCCACTGCCCCTATGAGGCAACTTCTGCCCCAAATCTGGACGATCGGAGCTCTCCGACGAAGAAGTGTTGAGGCAGTGCAGAAGGAAGACAAGACACGCAAACATAGTTCATGAAGGAAGGCACCCCGAGGTCGTGCCTTGAGCCTCTTTTATTAGGCAAGATCCGATCAAGCAGACCCGTGTCACAAACTGATTGGGTCTTCGATGGCTTGAGAAGGAGCATGTTTACCCAAGTCAGGAGATTATCAGTGACTGTCACGTAGGCATCTTAGCCGGAACAAAGAAGTTGATTATTTACCAAGACTGAGAGGAAAACTTATTTGAATGTGGGGGCTTGTGGGTCATCCCAGCCATGGGTGGTTTGCCAGCCCCAGGCTAATTTTCCCCACAAGAAGCATGGACCAAAGCCGCGGACGATCACGGCAAAGGTCTGCTTTGGGGAAGTTCAACCGGAAGTCTCCCCAAATGACTGAATTTTGACCACTGCTGTGGGGATGTTGCAATGGTCTTAAGAGTGAAAAATGGTGATAAGTCTTTTTGCAGTGGCACAGTCACTAAATGAATGGCTATAAGTCGAGGATTACTTGTAAGGCCAATGAAACTCTATGGACAGTGTGGACCTTGGTTCTGTCTGAACTTGGTTACTTGCAGATGTTTTCTTTTTTTTTAATTAAATATTATTTTTAAAAAATAAAAATACAAATCTCTATTCACATTAACAGTGTTCGTGTTATTAATACATACTTCTCCTTTTATACATAAATATCAGCTCTTACTTCTATCCTCCACCCATTTGTACCGCCTATCCCAAACCGCATAATAGTCCGAATCATCTTTGCCTCTTAATTCCATTGTGAGGTTATCCAGTTCTGCACAATCCATTATTTTTTGTGTCAATTCTTCTTCAGATGGTATCTTTTCCTTCTTCCATCCCTGTGAGAAGGCTATTCTTGCTGCAGTTATGATATATATAATGATGTATTGGATGACCTTGCTCAATTTTCCCTTGATTATTCCTAATACGAATGTTTCCGGTTCAAGTTATAATTTGTGCTCTGTAATTTCTAATAGCCATCTTTGTACCGTCATCCAATATTTTTTAACCTCTGGACACTGCCACCACATATGGAAGAACGTTCCTTCTTTGTGTTTACACTTCCAACATTCTGCTTTTGTATTTGGATACATTTTGGCCAATCTTGCACTTGCAGATGTTTTCTATTTGGATAATTAAACATCTGCAAGCAAACAACCAAGTTCAGACAGCACCAATGACTCCAAAACAATTGGAAATAAGCCAACAAAACTCTATGGACTGTGGGGTCCTTAGGACTCCCTGAACATGATTGTTTATTTGCAGACATTTGCAAGTTGGGTAATGAAACATCTGCAAGAAAACCGTAAAGTTCAGAGAGCACCAAGGTCCAGCCTTGAGCTACAAATGTTTTCTTCTATTGAAACTCTGAGGAATTAAGTTTCTGAATTTCATGTACTGTATACATTGCTGATATGGAGAAAAGTTCGTGCATTTCTTTCTGTCTGCATTACACACTTTCCAGATAAGCATATATTTTGGATTATATAGTCTGTATTTCCAGGGTAGCGTGCTAAAATATTGAAAGCCTTTTCAAGTATTTACTGACTATTGCCAAACAAGAAAAAAAGACCTCAAGGAGCTCAAGTGTTTAGAATGTGGACAATTATAACCAGATCCCAATGTAACACTTGGCAGGAAGCCATGCACCCACTGATCTCCCTCTTAACATTCTGCTTTATTTGTCGTTTTTGTTTTGTGACTGCAACCTGCCTCTCCATGGCAGCCAAAGCATTCGCAGTTTATTCTCAGCGTGTCCACTGGCCAAAATTCAGGTTGATCTGACAAAATTTCTAACTGCCGTATGGTGCCAAGACGCCCCTTGTAGCAACATATTTATCTCATGCATACATTCACAGTACTGCTTTGGACAGTTTTGTAACTCCATCCTGGTCAGTAAATGAGGAAATGTTTCTTAGTTTCCCGGTGTGGCGTTCAGATTTCTGCTAAACCATCATGGAGAAGTATAGCATCGGCTCCTAATGCAAATTTATGCAGTGCTGATTCGGTGCATAATCCTTCAGCGACATCGAACCGTGCCTATGCCCGCTCAAATAGACCACCCACCTGCGCCATGTGGAAGAGAGCAAGCCAAAGGATCCGAGCTGCAAAAACCCAGCCAAGCACTGAGTAGTGGCGAAGCAGCTGCCGCTACCATCGATAGTCCGGAGTTTTGCAGCCCGCTCGGCCGTCACTCTACCTCTAAGCCAGGGGCCTCCAACCTTGGCTGCTCTGGCGGACTTCAACTCCCAAGAATTCTGGGAGTTGAAGTCCGCCAGGCTTAAAGCTGCCAGGGTTGGAGGCCCCTGCTCTAAGCGACGGAGAAACCGTCACTAGAACACTCGGACTCCCGCAGTCCTGTTCCGCTCCGCGTATGATCGCGAGAAAGACCGATAACATCCGGCCACCATAGACTCGTTTGACGGCCAAGCCTCTCTTGAACTCTCTAACTGTAAGGGGATGCTGCTTCCAGATATCATTGGCGCCATTTTGAAATGAACTCCGTATTAAATTAAGATTCTAAGGCTGTCTTCCTTTTCAATCTGAAGAAAGGTGTATCAAACGTACAGGTTTGCTAACCAGCCATTTTTTTTGTGTGTGCGGGGAACCATAACTTCCCTTAAAGATTAATAGAACCGGAAGAGCCCTTTCTTACCGAAGATGTGACTACTCTACACCTTTTCTACATCTTAGGAACCCACAGAACGCACGTTCCGCAGATCTTTCGCTCGCGCGTGCGCGCGCGCAGTGACCAAAGCCCATGCCACGTGAGGCGATTTAGTTTCTCGCTTGAGATCGGGAAACCTCGCGATAGCTTATCCTGGGCGACCGAAGGTAAGATTCAATCGTCGCTATGACCTCCGCGTTGGAAAACTACATCAACCGTATCCTTCTGCTGTCACGAACGCTACAAACGCGGTGAAAAATACGCGAGTGCTGAAGGGGCAAAGCGGGAATGGGGTGGGAAAGTAAAGCGTTGAGGGACTCCTGTCTAATTTCGCATTTCAGTCTTCGCCGTTGTTCCGCGCGCGCGCGAGGGGAGGTTCGGGGGCCTGCAATTGGCTGCAAGCTCTGCCATTCTCTTTTTTTTCAGAATCGGCTCCGCTCGGATGGTTCGATTTCGTGCGTGGGGGCGGGCTTTCGTTCTGCAGAACGAAAGCGACGCCCTCCTGGGCGGTGCAACCGACTCTGGAGGTTTTCTTGAAAATGGAAGTTAAGAGAGAGCTACCTGTATAGCAAGGGTTCCCAAACTTGGCAAGTTTAAGACTTGTGGACTTCAACTCCCAGAATTCCTCAGCTAACATGGCTGGAGGAGGAATTCTGGGAGTTGAAGCCCACAAGTCTTCAAGCTGTCAAGTTTGAAGACCCCTGCTGTATAGGCATGCATGCACACACACAGGCAGATGTATGCGTGTACGTACATATAGATAGATAGATATGTAGATATAGGCATCAAAGGGCCTTGGTGGCTCAGGCTGTTAATTGCCTGCACTTAAGTTCCAGCTGCCTGCAATTAGTGCAGGCTCGAATCCCACCAAGCTCAAGGTTGACTCAGCCTTCCATCCTCTCGGGGTAGGTGAATTGAGGACCCAAGATTGTTGGGGGCAATAAGCTGACTTTGTAAAAATGCCGCTTAGTAATAAACAGGCATATACAATGGAAGGAAGGCTATTGCTGAGCACACTGGGTTGTATCCCAAAATTGTGTCCCTGAGTCTTCAGAGAAGGGCGGCATATAAATGTAATTAAAAAAAAAATTCTGTGGGGGGAAAAGGGCATAATTGCCAAAGTATTGGCTTTGAATGGGGAGGGATCTAGTTTCTTAAAGGGCTCTATATGTAGCATTAGCAAATGTCAGCTTATCCTTTTCATTTGGCAGGAACGAGGAGTATACACACTTATGTTCACAAAGGCACACGTCTTAAGGTCATTCTGGACCTTATCTGGACCGAGATGCCTTATGTACGTTACTCATGTGCTCGTTACCTCCCAGTTAGACTACTGCAATGCTCTCTACATGGGGCTGCCCTTGAGGACCACTCGGAGGCTTCAACTGGTGCAGAATGCGGCTGTGCGGGTTGTAATGGGAGTATCCTGATACTCCCATGTTACACCCCTCCTGCGTGAGCTGCATTGGCTGCCGGTTGCCCTCTGGGTGAGATTCAAGGTGCTGGTAATCACCTATAAAGCCCTACATGGCTTAGGGCCGGGGTATTTGCGGGAACCTCTGCTGCCAGCAACGACTTCCCAACGTCCCATGCGCTCACACAGGCAGGGCCAATCCTTGGGGTGCCATTGGCCAGGCAATGTCAGCTGGCGACCCCTAGGGGTAGGGCCTTTTCTGTGGGAGCGCCCACCCTGTGGAATCAGTTGCCCCTGGAGCTTCGGGTGGCTCCTGACCTTCAGTCCTTCTGACGTAGCCTGAAAACATGGCTTTTTCAGCTTGCTGACCTGGACTGATGGAGGGGAGGGGTTTTTAGTGCTGGTTTGTTAATGTTATTATATTGGGATGTTGCTTAATTGGCTTTTTAATATTTGTATTGTGTTTTTATTATTGTTGTGAGCCGCCCTGAGTCCTTGGGGAGATAGGGCGGCATAGAAACCCCAATATAAAATAAAAGTGAATAAAATTCCTTGACATGAATTTTAGGTACTGTTGCTGTGATTACTTCAGATGGTCGAATGATTGTGGTGAGATTTTCTTTTAAACTCATAATTTTCTAAAATGTTTGACTTGTGTCAAAAGTGGGCTGTTGTGCTATTTTGCTTGCCACTAGTGTTAAAATGGGACACAGTGGCTCAGTGGCTAAGACACTGAGCTTTTCGATCAGAATGGTTCGAATCCTTAGCACTGCGTCATGGAGTGAGCTCCCGTTACTTGTCCCAGCAGCTTCTGCCAATCCAGCAGGTCGAAAGCATGTAAAAATGCAAGTAGAAAAATAGGAACCACTTTGGTGGGAAGGTAACAGTGTTCTGTGCGCCTTTGGTGTTTAGTCATGCTGGCCACATGGCCATGGAGATGTCTTTGGACAGGGCTGGCTCTTCGGCTTTCTAACAGAGATGAGCACCGTCCCCTAGGGCTGGAAAGACTAGCACGTATGTTGGAGGAGAACCTTTACCTTTTAGTGTTAAAATCTCATTCAGGAATTTTTTGCCCATTGTGAAAATAATTGGTGTGATGTCCTTGTGATCACACCATGGATATCTAGATTTGCAGAGTTAATGTCAACATTAATTAACCCATTTATTGGTAGGAAAAAAGTGTGCAGTGAAATAAGTGGATGTAATTGGTCATGGTGGCCTAGTGATTAAGACACTGGGTTTGTCAACCAGAATGTTGGCAGCTTGAGACCCAAGTATTGGGTGATGCTGCGAGCTGTTCTTGCTCCAACTCCTGCCAATCTAGCAGTTTGAAAGCATATAAACGTAGGTACGTAAATACTGGTAGGTACCGCTTCAGAGGGAAGGTAACAGTGTTCCATGTGCCTCACTGTATAGTCATGCTGGCCACATGATCATGGAAATGTCTTCAGACAATGCTGGCTCCCTCAGTTAGGAAATGATATGAGCACTGTCCCCTAGAATCACACCTGACTGGAAAGCAGAAATCTTTACCTTTTTAATTGATTGGTGTAGAAAAAGTCACTGGTGAGGAAAAAAACAGTCCAGACCTGGTTTGATGTCAATATATAATTTATTGTTATCCATCCCATTTAAATATGAATTGCTGTTAAGATTTTTAAGATTAAAAAATAAATAATTTTAACAAATATGCTTTACAAATGAAAATTTGATAAGATTGCATTTATGTATTTATTTTAGGGCACTCTCAAGGGCTTTGATCAGACAATCAATTTGATTTTGGATGAGAGCCATGAAAGAGTATTCAGTTCTTCGCAAGGAGTGGAACAAGTAGTATTAGGACTATACATTGTGAGAGGAGATAATGTGTAAGATTTATCATTTTGAAGATAATGTAATTTCAGTTGCTGTTAAGGTATGAAATCACCTGTTATTTGAGAGCGTATCTGGAAAGAAGGTTATTGGTATCTCTCTAAGCTGTGGTTTCTCAAAGTTTTTCCCCCATCACACCTTCCTTTAGTATACTCTTAAGGTACACACCTCCCTTAAAAATCCAAATCAAATGAACAATTAAAATAATACAGTACAATGAAAGTTTGGGAAAGTTGGAAGTATTATAGCAATGTAATTGAAAGGCCTTCATACCTCACCTGGATTCTGTCTACACCTCCCCCAGAGGAGCACCTCAGTTTGGAAAGCCTACTTTTTAAGGTTTTTCATTCTACTCATTGATGAAAATTCACTTTCCTTTGCCCCTTCCAACTACTTGCATACTAACATTTATATATTATTCCTTTATAATCCAACCCATATGCTTTCTTTTCTCATCTGTTCATTAATATCACCTCTTGTCTAACATTCATAACCAGACTTTATTTCTTAAACAGCCAGGTCATGCCTGAACCTTCTGTATGTTTTCTTGAACATACTTTTGTATACCTGTACATGACTGCAATATAAGGGAAAAATAATTGCTTATTTTCTTTTTTAAAGTCATTTTTGTACAAAATACTTTTCTGTATTGTTGGTGTAAGTTATTGTTTCCGAGGTTTTTTTTTAATGTGATAACTATCACATTATACAGTCCACAAAGGCTAGATATTACACCCTTCTTTTGTAGAATTCCATTAATACTTTTCAGTTCGCTGGAAAGTATGAAAAGAATACTAAGTAGAAATAACTATTTTTGTAACAGAATGGCATGCAGGTTCTGTTGGTATTTAATTTAAAATATCTGTGTAACTAGAGCAATCAAAATTTCTTTTTCAGAGCTGTAATTGGAGAAATAGATGAAGAAACAGATTCAGCCCTTGACTTGGGAAATATTCGAGCAGAACCTCTGAACTCAGTTGTACATTGAAAGACAAAAGAATAAGGACTGCTTTACAGAATTATTTATACAACGGCAAGACTCCTTTTTAAAATTCACATAATTTAGATCATTTATACCTATTTTTTACTGTTACAGCTTTATGTAAATTAAAGTATACATTTTACTGCTGACTCATGTATTTAGAACTCCAACATAGCAATGGGAAAAACAACTTTAAAAATCGTTATCGAGAAGTGTTATAGCTTAGAACATAAGGAAATGAAAATTCTAAACTATTGACGCAAAAGGAATATTTTGCTGGGAAAAACATTCAGAAAAAGTAAATGATTTTTAAATTTTATTAAATAAATCACACTAAGTACAATCGTACTTAATAAAAATATTTTTAATTTCTTAAAATAATGACTGGGTAGTTTGTGCCATTGTAATTTACTATGCCATTTTAAATAATTGAATATATTCATGTTAGTGAGGATGATTTGCAACACTGTGTGTAAGCATTGTGTGTGTATGTGCTAACGTTCAAAATTAATAGAATTTTCAGAAATTGTAAACTTAGGACACACTATCACTTGAGCATATTCTATCTCGGGTATCAAACTGGATTTCTTTAAGGGCCAGATCAGTATTGTAGTTCTCCACTGGTAGGCCAGGGAGGGGCCGGCCAAAACGGGATGCAAGGGGCTGCATGAGGCCCCCCACGCCCCATTTTCAGCTTGGACAGCCTCCTGCAACACACCCTGCCAGCTAAAATTGGGCACAGGGGGCCCTCATGCCTGCTGTGGGCCGGTCCTTTGCTATTTCCAGGCTAATCCCCATGGGCCAGATTTAAGCACCCCACGGGTCAGATTTGTCCCGTGGGCCTTTTATCTGGACACCCCTGTTCTTTCTCAATGACACTGGATACCTTACAGCACCACCCTTGAAAAACTATAAAACAATAGCCTGAACCATTAGTTCAAGATATAGAAAATGCTTGAGGGTTTTGTTATAATCAAATCATCAGTGCATTTTCAGCACTACAAAAATACAGATCAGAAGTCTCTTGGCACTACTGCTGGAATGGTATGGGATGCCTAATGCTGAACCTATGTAAAAATGATTAATAGCAAAAGTAAAAATGCCATGTATATGGAATGCATTTGAGGGCATAAAGCAAATGTATCAGAAAGCAGTAACTTACCTGTCAATATGCAAATGAATTAAAAGTACAAGAGCAGACCTAGGAAGGACTTTTTAAATATAATTTACATATAACTACAAATTTAACAAAGGCAGTTTTATAAGTTAGGCTAGTGTGAATTTACTGAAGAAAAATATGGGGAGAGAACAAAATGGGGACCACTAGAGTATGAAGTGTTTTCTCTACATACAAGGACACTGTGCCAGATATTGCATCCTATTGAAAAGTTAAGTAATCAAATCATATCTACAAGTTTGCAGACTTTATTCAAATCATATAGTTTTTCTTTAAAACATCTAGATACTGCTGTCTTGCCTTGGAAACTTGATCCTGGTCTATATTTGATGTTTTTGAAGATCCATCAACTGATCCTACAGGGGAGATTCTAACAGATCCAGCATCAAGTTCAGCTTTAGCTGAAAAACAAGAGTATTTTGTACAGGTTTCATATCATCTGATGAAGTGGCAATGGAACCAGAATGCCAATTTTGTTGGATATTATCAGCATTATTTTTAAATGTGTTTATTTTGCTATGGAAGAAAAAAAACCGTGTAGCCACAGTGTATACCTTTGCAAACATACACATTTTAGAAATAAGGATAACAATTTTATCCTATATTACCAATGTCTTCTATGCAGAATAAATCATACTGGAATAGTCAAAGGGAATGCTTTGAGGTGATATATAGCAGAAATCAAGCTACAGACTGCAATGAACCCAATATAGGCTTTTTGGAATGCTTCTAATTGAGACATTCCAATAGAAAGAGAAGATATGTAGCTCAGGATTGAATTGTGGAATTCTTGGTGTTCTGAACTTGCTTGTTTATTTGCAGGAATTTCATTACCCAACTAGATAACAGCATCAGTGCTAGTGAGTGATTTCTATACAGGGAGCTATATGTACAGTGTGTAGATGTGCAAGTACACACACACTAAACAAAGCTCCACACTTATAGCACTGATCTTACACAGTTGAGTAATGAAATATCTACAAGCAAACGTACAAGATCAGAGAACAATGGAGAATTCTCTGTGGTCCAAAACTGGCATGGTAATTTGATGGAAGCACTAAAATTTATATGTCTTGAAGGAATGTTAAAGTATCATTTTCACATTTTTAGTTTAATTTTATATGTTATTTTTTTTCATTTGGATAATCCAAAATGAAACATGCATTTAGATGTAGAAAAACTTTCCAATGTGCTATAAAGTACATGAATAATATAAGCAACTTGCAAGTTAGCTTTGAGTTACATCTCAAAATTGAATTTATATAAACTTACTTTATTAATAAAGCAATTCATCCATTATAAATTAGCATCCTATCATGTTTAAAATCAATGGAATAAGTTACACTTCATTTAAATTTTATTAATCTCAGCAGAGCTAAATACCTTTTATCTACTGAATACATAGCTAGTTCTGAGTGTTTCAGGTTCTAAAACAATTGCTTATATTTTTATAATCTAATAGTATATCTAAAATATTAGATTATTTCCTTCCTTATTTACATTACTTTGTATATTATACATTAGAACTATATTTCTATGATGTAGATTAGTTCATTGGTCAACAGGTAATAATGGGTTTTATATTTTTATTGTCTAAAAATAAGTTGCTAAAGCTTTTACTGCGGCCACATTTAGGTTCTAAAATGTAAATGATGAGGTGCAGTGTCTCAAAATTTCACTATTAGTATCATTTTCTTGGTGGCTGGGGGTGGGGGACAAAGCAAACAGCAGAACAAGTTTCAAATTGTCACCATGTAATTCTCTATTTACCTTGGTCCAGTTCTTTTGTGATACTTTTTTCTAATTCCATCTGCATCTGAAATTATATTTAGATTATGGTTGAAACATTACTAAATGTAAAATAAAAATACATCAACACAGTATCATTTAAGATATTTTAGCAAATTTCACATAGATTAATCTCTTAGTTTTTTAAAAAAATATATCCCAACTTTCAACTAGCATTGATCAAAACTTTACATCATGGATTAGCACTTGCTGATAATATCATATCCAATCAAAGGCAGACTTCACAGATAGTTTAAAATGCAAAATAAAAATGTTTTGACTAAAGAACAAATCTGTCTGTGTGTATGTGTGTATATACATATATGTACACATAATCATAGATAACTAAGTGCAAACGCAATTTTAAAAAGTATGTAAACTACATACTTTTTACAAGGTGCAGCTTCAGCATTGGTTGTGATTGCAATTTATATGCATAATCTGCACTACAAATACACATGTATTTATCTTCTTTGTATGCTTTGTTATTTAGTGTTACATATTAAATTGCATTAGGAAAACAAAGAAATCAATCTACATAGAAGCTTTGTTAGTTTCTGGCAGCACTTTTTCATGCACAGATAACTTCATGTGATTTGTCAGGATGAGGGAAATCTGGTTTCAGAATAATTCCAATCAGTTTCAATCAGTTTAGAAACACTGTCAAATACCCTGTAGAGAATAACTGAAGAACCAGTGGAATCAGTGCTTGCCATGGAGGTAAAAAGAAAGGTATACCTCACTAGGGGGTTTGGAGTTCACTTTATTTTCACAATGTGGATTAGTTATTTTTCCATTAGCTCACATAACAACATGCAAAGTGAATTACTTCATGGAGCTGCAGATTTTGTGTCTGGTTGCACATCTAGGTATCTAAACATCATCTGAATAGCAGCTCATCTTTCTGGCCTATGTGGGGACTGAACAACTTTAGCACTAGATCTCCAAAGGAATATCTTGTTTCTAAAGGAGCCAATGTGGAATCCACTACAATATCTTCCTAATGTTGGCTGAAAACTAGGAAAGTTTTTCAGGTACCTAAGAATATAAACAGTGCCCTGCTAGATTGGTCCATCTAATCCCACAAACTGTTCTCATAGTGGTGAACCAACTGCAGAAGGAAGTGCACTAGTCTGCCTGCAGATGGCCTTCGAAGACAATACTGCCATCAAGACTAATAGCCATTGGTCCTGCCTTCCATGAATTGCTCCAATCCTTTACTGAAGCTGGCCCTGCTAGTAGGCAGCACCACATCTCATAGTAGCAGCATCACATTATCAGTGAATAAGACCAATAATGGGTTGAAGGAAGGTAAATTGCAGCCTAAGCTAGACAAGAGAAGGTAGGAATTTAATATATTGGATGCTGTTACTCTCTTTGAAAACTTACAACTTGGGTCCAAGATTACCCACAGAATCTTAAAAACTAAGAATGCACTTGCGCAGTTAAAATTACCATGCCAGACATATCATTCTGAAGATGCCTGATCTAGTCATGATGAAACATGGCATAGTTATATCCTATATGGTTTTATTATGATATGCACTATCTAATAACGAAGAATATTGGTTAATGGCTTAATAAAAGTGTGTTCAGACAAAGCTAAAACTACATTCTCCTGCATTTGAATTTACCCTAATATTAAAAACACTTCTGTCTTGGCATTATTACAAATTTATTTGCTTAATGTGAAATTTTGGAATACCAATGTATCTTGCCCTTTGTTTTATTTCTGCCAATAGACAAATATATTTTATTAGGCAAATATTCTGTATTTAGAGAGCCAGTTTGGTGTACTGCTTAAGACCTCAGGCTGGAACCTGAGAGACTTTGAGTTCTAGTCCCAACTGAGACACAAAGCCAGCTCAGTCACTACAGGCTTGCTCTGTCAGCCTTAGTAATGGTAAACCACTTCTGAAATCTTGCCCAAAAGCCTGCAGAGACCAATCCAAGCAGTTGCCAGGAATCAACACTGATTCAAAAACACAATTTTATCTATTTATCAATATGGATATTCTATATTTAAGCTGCTTTGTCTACTATGATGGGCTTTAATTAGGGACTAGGTTTTATTATTTTTATTTTATTATTAATAGTTGTTAACCACAATGATAGACAATATATAACTCCAATATATACTTTTCCTGGCTTTTCTTCAATTCATAATTTTGTTTGTTTTTATTTATTTGTATCCCACCTTTAATATTTTTACAACTTCAGGTGGCAAACATCTAGCACACCTTCTCAGAAAGACTGTCCAGAAAGAGAAAGAAACCAAAATTTGCCATCAACTTAATGCTACCTACAATTCTGCTTCAGTTCTTAATAAAATTAGATGCTCAGTCTTGTCTATTCAGTCGTTATGCTTACCTTCTGAAATGTATCTATAATAAAAAGGAATATTACAAATAATAATAATTTATTACATTTATATGCTACCCAACTCCCAGAAATTTTGAAGTATTTAGAAAGCCAAATAAAAATCTTTATGGCCCTTTATAGTTGTTCCTATGAGGACAGGGAAGACAGAATATAGCAGAGGAAATGTAGCAGACGTGCTGATAGCACTATTACATCTCTTTTAAAATCCTTCCTAGAATTCTGATTTTGAGTCAATGTTTTCTGCTAATTTAAAAAAATGCTTATTTAGAATGAAAATAAATTTAGAAATCTGGGAAAATTGCTATCTGTACTTCAAGGGAGATAAGAGTGTAACTACTTTCCCTGTAGATGAGCAGTGTCAAACTCATGTCATCACACTGTCATCACGTGATGTATCGCGACTTTTTCCCCATTTGCTAAAATGGGAGTGGGCATGGCCAGCACATAACGCATTCGGCCGACAGGCTGTGAGTTTGACGCCCATGCTGTAGATATTCATGATTAAAATTAAAATCCTTTCAGCTGCTGAGTCATGAGACAAAGTCAAAAGTCATTTAATTGCTCTGAAATTCTTGAGTATGTGGCATAGAAAACTGAACTATGCAAACAGTTGAAAGTCCAAGAAGGTTGAAGATGTCTGTGATATTTTTATAACAGATGTTTCACTAAAATAACTTTGGTTTTGGTAAACTTGCATAGGAAACTAGCCATGAAAATTAATCAGAAGCATAGTCCTATAGATCTGAATATTCCAGCCATATTCTCAAATCATACTGATTTGCAATTTAGATTACTGTGGAACTATGAACAAGGAAATTCCTAATTAGAAAGTTAAATATGAATCACATTGAATTACTAAAATGACTGTAATTTTCAATTACTCTAAATATAGTAAAACACATTAAATACGTTACATAAATATGGTGTAATGGGTTATTATTATTTTATTCATATCTGTAATTTTCACTGTTATTTTCTTACAGTGTAATGTGCAGTGTTTAACTAAGACACAGGACAATATAACTCAGCACAAGAAATTACATGGTATTCAGCAATACTGACTACACACCTTGTTAAGTCTCTGGTTGCAGAGAAGAGAAGGGAGAATTAGATTTTTGATCAAGGAGCTGAAGAAGTAAAGAGCAAGCCATAAGTTTATGGTTTTTGATGACAGAAATGAAAGTGACTAATCTACAAAGGAGTATCAGAAAAGAGAAATGTTATCTACTATGTGAAAAGAAATGGTAAACTACTTTGGAGGAGCCAATCATGCATACTTAATTAAATCAAAGAGAATTCAATGTGACTTATTTCTAAATAAACATGTACAGTATATAATCTGTCTGCTCTATCTAGAAAGCTGACTTCACAAGACATTATTCATACTGGTCCTAATTAAAAGTAATAAGATATCTTAATCAAGATCATTGTTAACTATTTCAAACTTCAATGAGATTAAAACATGGCTAACCTTCTAGATTCTAGCTAGAATTTCTACCTAGAAATATGTAACAATAACTCTAAATTCTTTGCATATTTTATTATCTTATAAACGGCAATAGTTCAACAAAAATTTGCTATGTTCATGCAAGGTTAAAGAGTTATGGAAAGAGGAAAAAACCAAAACTTTTTCTAAATTATTATTTAAATAGTATAAAAAGCAAGACTTATATAAGCAATACATAGTTTGCAATGTATTAATGTTTATGGTAGTTTTTCATTATTTATTAAGATTTGCATTCTGACAAAAATGTTATCGATAAGCCAGGAAATGAAACCTATAAGGAAAGTGGAAATTTAATTTAGCAAATAATCCTGAAGGTTCATATATAAATGTAAATGAAAAACATACCTAATTGTAATACTTAATTTAGTATAGAACTATTAAAATATTTTTCAATTAAACTAAAGTCTGCACCTCAATGTACTTAATGCACAGGCATACAGATTTATGCAGAAAGAAATTCTGCTCTTTTTTGAAGAGTCACCTGAACTAATCTTTTATGACTTTTCCTATACGGACTGCATCCAGCTTTACTATAGCGGTATACAACTGCTGGGAAGGAGGCATTCATGCCTCTCCTCCCATAACAGCTTCTTCTCATGTGTGAAAATATCAAACTTGCTGACTAAATCGACAGAGACATCTGTGGTATAAATTTTATGACCCTTTATATTATGGCCTGACCCCATTCAGCAAGGCCCTTTGATTTCCGTATAGTATTCTGTAGAACTGTCATGAGAAGTAGACAGCAAAGTTCAATTTATGTTCCTAAATCATTGTCAAATTTGTTGTCCCCTGAGGTTAGTGTTACAATGACTTTTTACAACCTACCAAAAACATAACTGTAAAAGACAGACTAGAAATAAAAGTTAAAATAAGCAAAAAAACCAAAAAGGTAAGAGAACCACTGTCTGATCTTGATGAATACAAATCACTAGGATCTGACGACTACATCCCAGAGTTTTAAAGGATCTGGTGGATATCACCTCAGAACCACTGTACCGCATCTTCAAAAATGGGGGAACCAGACCCAGAAAACTTACAGACCAATCAGCCTTAACATCAATACGTGGGAAGGTACTGGAAAAGATAATAAAAATCCAGATCTGCCAACATCTAGAAACGAGTAAAGTAATAACTAGCAGTCAGCACAGGTTTGTTAAAAACAGATCATGCCAAACCCATCTTATTTCATTCTTCAACATAGTGACTAAATTGGATCAGAGAAATACTGTGGACATAATATAATATAAAAGGCATAAAATACTGTGGACTTCAGCAACGCATTCAACAAAGTAGATCACAACCTACTTCTTGGTAAGCTAGAAAAAAGTGGAGTAGATAGCATCACCACCAAATGGATTCACAACTAGCTGACAAACTCTACTCAATGAGTAGTCCTTAATGGGTCTAAGTCTACATGGAGAAAAGTAAGCAGTGGGGTACCATAAGGTTCCCTGGGTGAAACCAGGCTTAATAGCAGTAACTGTGAGAAGGATCTTGGGAGTCTTAGTGGACAACCAGCTAAATATGAGCCAGCAGTGTGTGGTGGCAGCCAAAAAAGCTAATGCAATCCTAAGTTGCATTAACAGAGGGATACAATCAAGATCAAGTAAGGTACTAATACCACTCTATAAAGCCTTAGTAAGACCACACCTAGAATACTGCATCCAGTTTTGGTCACCACACTATAAAAAAGATGTTGAGACTCTAGAAAAAGTGCAGAGAAGAGCAACCAAGATGATTAGAGGACTGGAGGCTAAAACATATGATGAACGGTTGCAGGAACTGGGCTTGGCTAGTCTTGTGAAGAGAAGGACCAGGGTAGACATGATAGCAGTGTTTCAATATTTGAGGGGCTGCCAGAGACAGGAAAGGGTCAAGCTATTTTCCAAGGTACCCGAAAGCCAGACAAGGAATAATGGATGGAAACTGATCAAGGAGAGATTCAACCTGGAAATAAGGAGAAATTTTCTCACAGTGAGATCAATCAACCAGGGGAACAGAAGTTGCCTTCAGAAGTTGTGGGAGCTTCATCACTGGAGGCTTTCAAGAAGAGACTGGACTGCCATTTGTCAGAAATGGTGTAGGGTCTCCTGCTTGGGTGGGGATTGGTCTAGATGACCTACAAGGTCTCTTCCAACTCTGTTATTCTAGCTTTGGAGCTAGTATTAAACTGTTTCACTAAATGCAATGGAAGCAAAACTGTTAACAATATACACAAAGCTCAGAATAAAATGCTTCTTTTTCTCTCTGCCATCCTGTGAGCATATATGTGGCAGAAATTTGGACAAGACGATCTACAGATTTTCCCAAAAGTCAGAGGAAATTTATTCCATCAAATGAACACATAGGCAATTACAAAAATGAAAGTGCATTTTTCCTATTTTCTTTTAAACTAAAAATCATAGTTGCATATTGGTTTGATATTCCAGATTGGATGAAACAGAAAACTATGGCTGTAGATGTTTTGATCTAATTACCTCCTTACCTAAAGAGGAAAGAATACTGCATACGTGTATGAGAAAGGTTCACATAACTTGGTTAATTAAGGCAAGGTTAGCAGAATACACTTGGTATTTATGGGGAAAATTGTATTCAATTACCGAACACAAAATTTCTAATAGATCAGTTTTTAATTTGAGAATTGCTATGTTTTTTTATAAATATGCCTCAATGCACTGAATCTCAAGGCACTTCAATGGCGGAAACTTGGGAACTTTACATTAAAATATCACCGTATTTTTAAGAGTTTCTTTCAGCCAAAATTAGTTCGGTAATAAGGTGAATTCAGCAAACATGGATTTAACCCTGCTTTTAAATAAATATATACATATGAATTTTTTTTAAAAAAATACTAACCTACTTGCTTTTTTTCTCCCTCTTTACATGCCTTATTTTCATTCTGCCTCCTTCCACTTCCAGTATCTTCCTCACTCATGTCTAGTTTTTCTTTACCTTCTCTGTCTCTCTTTACAGGTTTCTTTAAAACAAAGTGAGAAGCTTATCTATTTTGTCTATCCTAATAGCAAGTCTTCTTTCCATCATCTACTTCTTTTGCATAATTTACTGTTTTCGCTTTTCTCCTCATGTATATTATTCAGTAGTGTTTGGCTCATTCGGAGCACCTTTCTTTTATGACAGATTGCTTACCTGTAATGCACATGGTCAAGGGGTCAAATGACTTCACAAAACATGTTGGATAGGTCTAGAACAGGGGCGTCAAACTCACATCATGGCGATGTCACGTGACGCATTGGGACTTTTGCCCCCTTCGCTAAACTGGGGGTGGGTAGGGCCAGCACGTGATGCATCCGGCCAGGAGTTTGGCAGCCCTGGTCTAGAACTTTACATCAGACAGTTAGATGGTACCCTCCTTTCTTTGAGTATAGAAATCTATACTATGTACACACATCTCAATGTCTTCCTCGCCAAATTTTATAGATCGAATATTAATAAGTGATTACTTATAACTAGGTTATTAGTATTTTTGAAGTTTGTTCCAAGTTAAAAAGAAAGAAAGAAAAATGCTTTCCATAAAGTAATTCACTTGGCAGAAT
This sequence comes from Naja naja, assembly GCA_009733165.1. Taxonomy (NCBI): domain Eukaryota; kingdom Metazoa; phylum Chordata; class Lepidosauria; order Squamata; family Elapidae; genus Naja; species Naja naja. The sequence continues at coordinate 26,492,867 of CM019159.1, read as the reverse complement.
TACCATAAATAAGCACTGGTTATCTGAAGCAATATGCTACCCTTACCAAATTAAAATTTCACTGTATTGGGGTGATTACCACCATACATCTGAGGGCAAATATTGCTATATATCCTTATATAGCACTGTATCATTCTTTCAATCAAGGCAGCTTCTGACAAGAGAAACGCCCATCACTAAAGAATACAAAAACATCCTATTGAAGTAACATAGAATCGTGCTTCGATTTTTCTTCATTTTACCAAGATTAAATTGCCTCAATTTGAATGCAGTAATTTGGTTCTGCATACTTAAATAACAAGAATTAAGATCTACATGTGTAGCATTCAAATTACTTTATTGTATTCTTCCTATAAGACAGGAATTTCCCCAGCCTGTTTTATAAATGAAGTTCTATGTAGCTGGGTAAGGGGATGAAATCTGGATGTCTTGCAAGCTGCACAATGATTCAAGGCAAATCCCCCACTTGAGTCCTCCTTCCTGCTTGGCTGAGCATTTCCCAACACTTTTTACCCATACCTGGAAGTTTATTCCACACCGCAAGTTTTTAAAAAGATGTTGGATAACCATTTGTCTTAAGTGGTGTAGGGTTTCTTGCCTAAGCAGGGGGTTGGGCTAGAAGACCTCCAAGGTCCCTTCCAACTCTTCTATTCTATTCTATTCTATTCTATTCTATTCTATTCTACTCTACTCTACTCTACTACTCTACTCTATTATTCTATTCTGTTCTATTCTATTCTATTCTACTCTATTATTCTATTCTATTCTATTCTAATTCTAATTCTAATTCTATTCATATGCACACTGATGCATTGGAAAAAGTACTGTGGGGACTACTTCCTGCAGGACTATTTTCAGCCTGGTGAAAATGCTGCACAGAGGGTTGAAGAGTAGAAAGTATCCCTATCTGATGAGCAGGGAAAGGGGAAGGAGAATGCCTAAACAGCAGTCCGTTACATTTAAAGTCTCCTGACATTCTATGTTGTATTTTGTGGGAAAGGAGTTGAATATGAACCTTTAGGAATTGGCAGAAAAATTGCTCATATCAATCCAGTATCACATACCCAAATTTGAATCCATCATCATCATCTTAGCCATTGTCTATCCACTGCAGGACGAAGGGCCGTTCCACGTGTTTCCAACCAATACTGTGTGTGCTTTCTTTTGCCAATTGGGCCCACAATACTTGCTGACATCGTTGAGCCATCTTGTTTTAGGTCTCTTTCGTGGATGCATTTTAATCAAGTGGGATCCATTCTATGACTGCCTTGGTCCACCTGTTCTTCTTGCTATGCGACCAGCCCATTTCCATTTCAATTCTTTTACTCTTTTGATATTGTATACTTTTGTTTGTTTTCTAATCCATGTGCAGGTCCTTCTATTTTGTCTTGTCTTGCTGAGCATATATTTCTCCATGGCTCTTTGTGCCACTTGTAGTTTTTGTATTGATTGTGAGGTTAGTGCCCATGTTTCACTGGCAAATGTTAGAGAAGGTAGCACACACTGATCGAAAACTTTTCAGGCATGGGGGGAGGTTGTTCTTGAAAATTATGCTTAGCTTGCCTGATGCCAGACAACCACATTTAACACACCATTCAATTTTCTTTATTGTATCACTTTCCATTGGGATCCGTTGGCCAAGGTATATGTAGTGCTCTACTACGTTTAGTTCTTCTCAAGATATAATTTTTTTTCTTTCTTTGGTGAATTTATTAAACATAACTAGGCTTGTTTTCAGGTTTATTTTTAAGCTAAATTATTCTCCTGCTTTGTGCAGCTCTTGTATGTATCTTTGTAACTCTTCTGGGTCTTGTGAGAAGAGGACATCTTGGCCCCTTGACCTCCGTTCCTTCCGCCACAGCCTGAAGACGTGGCTGTTCCTACAAGCCAGCCTGGACTGAGGGGGTGGGGTGGTTTTTAGATGTTTTAGGTTTTAGTATTTTTGTGGGTTTTAGATATTGTTTGGCTTGGGTTTAATAAATTTTTAAATAACTTTTAAATTTTGTAATGTGTGTTTTTATGATGTGAGCCGCCCTGAGTCCTTCGGGAGATAGGGCGGCATATAAGTCCAAACAATAAAATAAATAAATAAATAAATTGAATTCAGACTTACATGAAGTAATTTGAGAAACTGAATATGTGAGAAGACTGCAGAAAACAACTTGCAAAAGCCATTGCTGTTATTATTATTAACTTGTATTCATTAAACATGAAACTCAGTCAACTGAACATTTAAAAATGTATCACAAATATCATTGACTGGCTCTGATGGTTGATACAGGTTGCTGCCAGCATCCTAGGTTATCAACCAAGCATCTCCTTAAAACGTATGTTGTTTCAAGCAGCACAGTCTTTTGCAGCTCCACTGGAGCTACAGCAGGAAGCTGCAATTTCTTGATGTATTTTGTAATATTCTTGAACATGGTACCAAGTGCTCCAATGACAATGGGTATCACTGTTACATGTTTCATCCATAACGTAGTTTCAATGGCCAGGAACGATATTTCGTGATTTTTTCCAGTTCTTTTTCTCTGACTCTGGCGTCTGGTATAGCGATATCAAGAAGTTGTATGCTTTGGTTTTTGACAACTGTGATATCTGGCATGTTGTGTCCCAAATGACAATCTGTATTCGAAAGCCGCACAAGATCTTCACCTTATTTTCGACAACTTTTTCCATATTGTTGTTTTTGTTATTATTATTATTATTTAATTTTAAAGCATCATGGTCAGAAAGATCATTTCTTTCCTTAGCGGGTTTCTGATAAGAATGCTTTTGGGGAAAATGTTGGGCTTTATAAAATGCTTTGTGTTGTTTTCTGCTGTTAATTCTATTTTAACCAAACAGTAATATCTAAAAAACACCACGGGAATGAAAATGCTGTGATTTGCATACAATTTCCTTATTCCCTTACCTTTTCAACCACTCCTTATTCAACTTCCCAGTTCTTTTTATGCTATCTTTCCTTTTTTCTTGAACTGCCATTAATTTTACATTCAGATCCCTTTAAAGACTTATTACTGCTACTTCCTTTTCTACCCCTTTCATTTTGGACTAATTTGTTCACTACTGAACTTGTTACAGGAAGTTTCAAAATCACATGTTCTGTTCATTCTTTAATTCATTATATGTTAGCAATTCATTATACACTTCACTGTTTTGTAATGAAGTGTTAAAATTACAGTATATTTTATTACCAGTTTATAGCGATGGCAAACTAATGGAGAGAATTAAAGGCATTGTTGCTGCCATCATCATCATCATCATCATCCAGCATCACTAAATTACAGTTGTACAACTGTGGAACGCCTCTCCCTATCTGCCCATCCCAACAGAAGGAATAGCGTAGGCACATTCCAGGTCCTGTTCCTTATGCACTGCCATTTTGGAGCCTTGGAAGTATGCCTTTTGTGCTGAAACCTCTTCCCTATGATATGGCCTTTTCCACTGAGAACCGAAACGTCCCATGCCTTCTGTCTTTCAGGAAAGCCCTTAAAACCTGGCTCTTCTCCCCAAAAATTGCAATAGGACAAGATGAAGCTAGGATGAGAATGTGGGCTGCAGGTTAAGTGTTGCTGTGGTTCCAGCTTTTTCTGTTTTTGGTATTTTTCTACTGGTTGTTAGCCTCCCATAATTGATATACGATGGGAGGCTATACAAATGTTTTAAGCAAATAAAGAAACTGAAAATCAGCATAGCCCACCCAGCATGTAGTATTTATAGAAAGAAACAGCAGAAAACACTGATCTTTCACAGAAATGTTTGTATCAAAGCTGGAGTCTTTATTTCTATCAAAAGTGCTAGTATATATGCCAACAGAAGAATTGCATTTTAAAACGAGGCAGGCATTTTGTGCCTTCTTCATTGGCTTTACATATCAATCTGGTCTATTAAGTTGCAAACCTTAGTTTCTTGCAGCTACTCCAGCTATCTGCAAATTCTGCATAAGAGTCTCTAAAGATTGGACGAGTATCATGTTTCTAAAATTTCCTACACGTTTGGCTCTAAATTTAACTGGATAATCATAAAACAATCAAATCTGACTTTTAAGTAATATTCAACATTTCAATCAGTATTTTCAGCATTCCATAGAGCCTATTTATGCATAATTTTATTGTTAAACTTTCATAAAAGAACAATAGAAATTAAGATGTTAAGTATTTGGGGCTTTCACTGTTTTTCTTTAAAAAGCACTCTGCTTAAGACAAGGTAAAGAAGTTAAAGATTGCAAAATGAAATAACTTTTCAGTTAAATATAACCTAAAGTTGGAATAGAAATTATAGCTTAGAATGACATTCACAATTACTAACCTTTGCTAAATAAGCTTCCACTCTGTTTTTTGAGGCTAATGGAGTTCCATTTGTGTTCAGGAATCCTCCTCCAAGGTTAAAAGATTTGTTAAATGCTAAAGTGTTGCCAAGATTTCCCATCTGAACTGTTTCCAGGACAGGACTTGAAGAAAGGCTTCCACTTATAAAGCTGTTGGCAAGTAAAGACTTGTTTTTGTGACGCTCGTGATAGAGTTGAGTGTTGGCTTCTGCTAATTTCGCATTAGCTCTGCAAAAGGTTAGTTAAATAAGATATCATCTTAGAATAATGATTCACTTAATTGCATAAAAAGTCAGAACTCCAGGCAAAAGGTAATGTATCTCTAACCTGTTCCAAAAATATATCTACCCAGAGTCTTAACCAGTCTAAATATAGGCCTTATTATATTCCAAGTTCTGGAATGGTAATTAAAAAATCAACACTTGTTTTTTTCTTTATTGTCCTGACAGTTTTCTCTATCCTCCTGTACTGAAGCAAGCTATATGTCCAGGCACAGTTAGCACCCTGAAACAATTAGAATCTTATTTGGGAGCGGGTGGAGATTCTGGAAAAGCAGAATATGAAGTCTTTCTTTTCCTTGATTTGAAACCTCAAGTATAAATTATTGGGGTCACTAGAATAATTGGATTGGACAGATCCAAAAAGTCTGGGGTTGGGCCAGGTCTTGGTAAACATGCTTAAAAGCACCCTTAACTATGAAAGCTTCCTTAGGCTAATCACTCTCCGTGACTTTAGGGCATCAATCTCATACAGCTCAATCTATCTCAAAATCATGGAGGAAAAAAACAGAGAGAATGCTATGTATATTGCCTTTTGAGTTCCTGAAGAAAAGGCAGGATACATATCTAAAAAAAAATATATCAATAAAACACAAGGGGAGACATCTTTTCTTAATGGAACATATCTCCTGCCACTATTAGTCAATACCTACTGGGAGTCCTTAACATAGTAATTGTTTTTCTATTTTTTTCTTTTTCAATTAATGTTCAATTTTTCAATGTCAATGTTCCATTTAATTTGCAAAACAAAATACTCTTTCGCACACCTGTGTGAATTTTAAGTATGCAGTAATCAATAATTTATGTAATGGTACAAAAATCATATGGATATTATAGTTTTCCTGGCAGGCTAGATTTCCAAGTTTGGCATTAGAAATTATACATTTAGGCCTTTCAAGTGGAAATAAAGTTAAATGAAGGGAAATAAAGTTAGTAGAAGATTGCTCAGCTTGGGAGGCGGGGTGATATAATTTAAATCAAACCTTACCATCACTTTATAAGATAGATGAAATCTATTTACCTTTCTCTCATTCACAGCAAGAAAGCAGCAATATCCTGTTCATTTCACACATTAATTAGTATTAGATAAACTAACTTCTCTCTAATTCTATCAGTCCCTTCTCTTTCGGAGCTGACAGGAGTTTTAAAAAACCACCCTTCGAGAAAACACTACATCTGAAAGATACCTGACAAGAGTGCATCCCCCAGGCTTAAACAAGTTATGAGGGTAAAATCTATCTGAACGATGATAAAATATTAGAGACTTATTTAGCCAATATCCCACTTTCATTTTCTTATATGTTTCTATACGTTAAACCCCTGAATATTAAAATCTTCATGATATTCGTTTTCTTTTAATACGCTTAGACATATTATACGTATTTTTATATGTAACTGGAAAATCTTTCCAGAGTATGTGGTTGCTTCACTGTTTTTTAGATGATAATTCAGAACCACCAATTTAGTATTAAATGGGTAACACAAATGACAGACCTATTGGAATTCATAATTTTAGGAATATGAATGTGTCAAAAAGAACTTTATTTGCAGAACTATATTCTCAGAATACAAACAGAAGTATAAACAGAAAGGTTATTTTCCTAATGTATTTAACCACTAATTTGAATAAATATTTTCTACTTTACTACTATATTTAATAGTGTTATTAAATATAAAATTAAATATTATATTTAATATTATATATTCTATGTTAGCATTAGTTTTAATATTTTATGTTAATGCCCAATGTTATAGTTGTTTTATTCTGTTACTTGTGGTATTGTAAGCCACCCAGAATTGCTTGGTAGTAAGATGGGCATCATACAGATTTACTAAATAAATACGCAAATGTTGCTGTTACCATATGGTATCTTTGAAACCACTCAACAGAATGCTTTGCATTAACCAGGTATTGCTATCATAGGGAGATTACAATACTAAAATTTTCTTTTCATATTGACATTACCCAATCTAAAATAAATAAGAAAAAATACAAGTTTACAAAATTGAAACATTTTTTACTTACCTTTCCAATTTGCTCCCCAACGATTTCCGAATTTTTATTTCTTCTGAATACAATCCTTTATATCTTTCCAATTCTGTATGTGTAGATTCTTTTTGTAATATGCTATCTTGCTGGTTGTTTTTAAATTTGGCCAACTCTGATTCTAATTCTTTAATTCTGTTCTCCAATTGATTTCTCAAAGAAGCATTACTAGTAGCTCTTATCTGTTCCAAAGTTTCTTGAGAAGCAGCCTGTGTCTAATTCACAAAATGTATTAATTTAGAAGAAAAGTCCTTGCTGTTCACCCAAATCTTAATTAAACCATTAACTGAGAATATATTGTCTGAGTGTAACAACCTGATGAAATCAAAATGTTAAGCAATTTTGTCAATGAAATAACTTACAATTAATATTTTTCAATTATTTAAAAGAGCCAGTTTGACTAATGACTAAGGCACCAGGCTAGAAACCAGGGGACTGTGAATTATAGTCCTGTCTTAGATATGTAAAAGCCAGCTAGGTGATTTTGGGCCAGTGATTCCCTCTCTCAGCCCAACCCACCTTACAGATTTGTGATTGTGGGAAAAATAGGAAGAAGAATGAATAGCAGATACAGTATGCTCTCTGTCTTGAATTAGTGACAAAAATAATAAAGACAGGAAATAAGTAACAAAGCCAGCAAGCAGGCAAGCAAATTACCTGCAAAAAGAAATTGACTTCTTCCAGTTTTTGTCTTATCTCTTGTTTAGCTCGTTCTTCAATGTCTCTCTTGTATTGTTCCACTTGGCTAAGATCTATTAAGTTACCCTGTACTTGGCGTTTGAGGTTAACTACTTCTTCTTCTAGTTGCAATTTGCTTTTTTCTAATTTTTCATGATTCTTATGGAGTATCTTCATAGATGCTAATTGTTCACGCAGTTCACAATTGGTAGATTCCAGCTGGGTACTTCTTGTTGACTCAACCTCCAAATGGCGAGAAAGTTCATCAACCTGAACAAGCAAGTGACACTTAAAGAAGAAAGACTACCAGCTTTTCAAAATACAGGTAATCCCGCAGATACAAGGGTTCCTTCAGTGAATTTTCACCAGAACAGATGTATTCAGAAAGGGTACTTACCTTAGAAATTCAAAACTGCAATCAAAAACAGGCCTCTGTAGCCATGTGACTTGGATTCAGTCACTGCTGCAGCGGCCGCCATTTTTAACTCTGGGTCTTGCCTGGGCTGTTCGGGCTTACAACGCAATTTCCGGAAGCCAGCAGGGTTGGGTTTTTTTTTTTTTTGGCCCTGGTCACATGGCCAAACAAGATCCTGTGTCCTTGCAGCCAGCTGGTTCCCAGGTTGGTTGGTTTGTTTTTTGATGCTGCATGGCAGGTCTGCTGCTGCCTGTGCTCGAGAACTGTACTGTAGGGCTAGAATTGCTTCTGTAAGTATTTCAAAATATTCTTTTTTGTTACTCTGTAGTGCTGTACTGTTCATTTGTAAGCACTTTGGGAAGCGCTCTGCTTCTTTTTAAGTACTGTCCTCTACTTTGCAAACTACAGTATTGTGCTTGTAAGCACAGGTTCTTTGCAAAGATAAAGTTCGTTTGCATCTGCCTAAAACTGCTTGTAGAAATGCCAGCCAGCATCTACAGCATTCTATAATGTTGTGTGCTCCTATCTCTTCTCTAAACTGCTGATTTTCAAATTTGCAAGCTATTTATATGAGTTTTTGGATTTTGCCTGGAGAGGCTTGTGCTGATTAGGAGAGTGTTTTTTTTTTTAAAAGAGGTTTTAAGTCTAAATTGCCCCATCACTGGAGGCCTTTAAGAAGAGATGGATAAGGCATTTATCAGAAATACTCTTGTGAAAGCAGTGGGTTGGACTAGATGATCTCAAGGTCCCTTCAGCCTCTGTTACTACTGCAAGCCAAGAGTTCTGTAAAAGCCCTTCCCCGTCTCCTGCTGGCTGGCTGGAGACTGTTAAGCTAAGTGGCAGGTAGCTTTTTTTTTTAAAGCAACTGCAATGCAGAGGTTTGTAAATTACTGCCAACCCCCCACTACCCCTCTGGGCAGCTGTCTGAAGATGCTTCAGCAAATGGTTTTTTTTTTTTTGGTAAACTTGAAACAGAGCTGCTTGGAGGCAATTTAGTTCCTCCTTCAGCTGTACTGGAAATAGCTGATAGAGCGGCGGAGGCAGAAACCGCTGATTGACAGCAGCCTGGAAGTAAGTCAGGTCTTCATTTATTTCACAAGCCATTTAATTCGATTAATTAATTTAATTTTAAAAATTTGTAAAATTGGTCCGATTCATTTGATGAATTTTTTGACTTACGAACCTAATGGACCAAAAACATTTTAATTAAAACTTTATTAAATTCATATGCCCCCTCCCGTCACCAACAAGGTGACTCAAACAGCATATAAATTTAATAAATTTTATATTAAGTTTTAGTTAATATAAACTATAATAAAATTTAGTTAATATCCGTAAAGGGATATTTACGGGAGACCCTGCTGCCAGCAACTATTTCCCATCGTCCTGTGCGCTCTCACAGAGTAGGCCTCCTTGGGGTTCCATCAGCCAGACAATGTCGGCTGGCGACCCCTAGGGGTAGGGCCTTCTCTGTGGGTGCACCCACCCTATGGAACCAGCTCCCCCTGGAGCTTTGGGTAGCCCCTGACCTCTGCTCCTTCCACCGGGGCCTAAAAACCTGGTTGTTCCAACTTGCTGACCTGGGCTGAGGGTGGGGAGGGGAGTTTTAAACAAGGGTTTTACTGTTTTTAGCTTTTAATTGGGTTTCTCATTTAATTGTCTTTTAATTGTATATTTTGTATTGTTTTACGACTGTACGCCGCCCCGAGTCCTTCGGACTCGGGTTAGAAATCCAATAAATAAATAAATAAATAAATATTCTAAGTTGAAATGATTAAAACGATAAAAAAAATTCCAAATGGAAAACCAAATACTAATATAAAAGTGCAGAAACTTGTACAAACAGTTTCCAGGGGTCAACACTGATTCGAAGGCACAAAATAAACAGATAAATAAATACCTCTATCTCAGTTTTTAGAATTTTAAGCATTATATAAAGCAGCCAATTGTGCAGTACATGAAAGTCTAAAAAAGGCAGACCAAATCACCACTACCCACTTAAATGAAAGATTTGTTTCATTATAGATGGCCAACAAGAAAGAGAACTAGTTATTCAAAAGCCTTGAGACTTCTAGACCGCCCCCAGCCCCAAACCTAAGCAGCATCTGACAGAAGAAACAATTTAAAGAGGAGAATCAAATAACCCAGTTTCCCACTGTACTGTTTTATTTATAGATGACTAGTACTCTGAATTGGGCTTGGATCTTATTGTTCATTAGTACAAGGACTATATAAATGTTATCATGTAAGAATGAAATTTAAATAAATTAAAGTAATAGCTGGTACATACCCTTTTTCTTAGTTTTCCAACTTCATTGTCGATTTCTGAATATTTATTCTTTATTTCTCCATGTAAGCTGATTTGAGATGAACTTTCTCCACTCTCATAACCTTTTAACTTCTTTTTGGTTATTTTTAGAAGTTTTTTTATACTGCAAAGAAAAAGTAATTTTACTGCAATTCCGTATTCCATAGATGCTATTTTTGCTGCACAAAGAAAGAATTCTACCAGGCTCAATGAGTGGAAAGAATGTGAAAAATAATGATTTGCTATTTTTTAGACCTTGTTCATTACTCTACAAATAGGCATTTTAAAGTGACCAAAACTTCAATTTAACATTGTTTTTCCGATACTGTAGATGCACGAATTAATAATTCACACAATAGTTTGCACTCCTAAAGCATACAATGTTCTCTTCATTTTTCTGTAATTCATGTCAACTATAATGCTATATTCTTTTCTCTGTTTTGCAGCAAAACTGCTATTATTGCCATTGCAGTTAATTCCTTTGGGGAATCTAATTCTATTAATGTATAATTCAACATGTCTTCATTTCTTTTTTAATGCTATGCATTTGTTGCTCCTTGCTTAATAACCAGTTGAAGTTACAAAAAACTCCCAAAAAGTTACTTATGACCCCTCCTCAAAGTTATGATTGGCACACCCCATTGCAGTCACATGATCACAGTTTGGGTATTTGACCACCTGCTCACATTTATGACCAGTTGTAGCAAACCATGGTCATCTGACATTAGCAATGTTTTTTGCTGCTTCCCAGCAAGAAATCCCCCAACATTTGGGGAAATGGGCTTGCTTAATAAACATGATTCGCTTAACTAACACAGTGACTCACTTTATGATCATTGTAAAAAAGGATTGTAAAATCAAGTCAGATCATGTTTTGAATCTCTTAATGACTGGGCTCAATTGTGGCTGTTAAATGAGGACAATGGGTAATTCCTGACTTATGACCGCAATTGGGATCCAGAACTGTCGCTAAGTGATGCAGCCTTCAAGTGAGTTGTGTCCAGTTTTACCACTGTTTTGCTATGGTCTTTAAGCAAATTCACCCATTTAATTTGCTTTTCAGAAGTCCCCTGGGAAGGCAATAAATTGTGGTCACATGACCCATGGACACTGCAACTGCCAAGCACCCAAGTTTATCACATAAGCCCAGGAACATTGCCAAAGCTGAAAGTGCAACAACTGGTAGTAAGTCACTGCTTTCAGGTCCCTCGTAACTTTGAACAGTTGTTAAACAAATGGTTATATCACAAAGACTACTTGCAACTATATTATAAATCAAGAGGTAGTTATTAATTGTATTATGATTATTAACAGTATGTAAAAAATATATACTGAAACTTATAGCTCTCAAGGACTATAATAAATTCAGGGGACTTAGAGATATAATCCCGGGACTGATTAAATCGTATTAATAATTGGCCTTATTGGTGTTTCTAGAAAATTGAGATACTGGAATTATGATGGAATATTGACTAATTTTTAAAATATTAAAATATTAGTGATTCAGCAGGGGACAACAAATACATTGTATGAATAAATATTATTGATGTTTAAATGTAGTTATGGAGAAAGTGATGAAGAATCATAAAGAATGGTATTGTTTAAAGACAAAGATGTGAATGTAAAAGAACCCCAATAAATGGGGAAAAAAAGATAAGTACAAATTGGGAAAATAGTATTATACACAGTGACATATAAAGGAATTTATTATAATTACAATGTGTATGTTAAGTTTAGAAGTTGGAAGACAAGGATTATGTATATTTAATTGTATCATTATTGTTGTTGTTAGTTGTGAAGTCATGTCCAACCCATCGCGATCTGATGGTAAAACGTATATTGACCCAGTTAATACTGTCCACAAAATATGCATGGTTGTTAAAGGAAAATTACAAATAAAACATATAGGAAAAAAAAGAGGTAGTGCATAACATGCAGAAAAAACAGGTCATAGAAACAGAGATATTAGCTTTTATGTGTAAGATTATTTCATTATAGCAATGTTAAATAGATTTAAAATAAAAATTCTATACACAGAAAGCATCTTCACAATAAAAAAGTTACCCATGATATTCTTTTTGTAATTCACTGTTCCTTTTCATTTCTTGATCTAGTCGCATTTCCACTGATCGTTTTAATTCTAGGACCTTCTTTACTTTCTTCTTTTCATTCTCAAACTGTAACAGAATAAGAACATAATTTCCAGACTTGACAACATTTTAACACACAAATAAATCTGTGATGGTATTCCACCTTTACTTTGAGCTTTGTGAAAGAAAATTACTATACTGAAATATATTTTATTTCTTCACATACATGTTTATTTCCATAATTTTCAAAATTACAGTTTTATTAAGACCCTGGTACTTGGCCCAGATTTTAAATGAGCATCCTGATGCTATAGTGCAACAGCAATCTCTAAGAAAGTTCCAGTGTTGGTAAAACTCTCTGCTAAGAAGCTGAAGCTTGTACTATGAAATGAATAAGGTAATTTGGAACAAAGTTTTGGGTTTGCATGAGTATTTTAATTAAAATTTTGAACCACACTCATCTGTGAAGGCTAACAGCATGCCAAACCATGTCAAAAAGGATTGAAATCCCTTTCGCTGTCAATCAGTAACCCTGAAGATCAAATCAGTAATGATTGTTACAATCACAAAATTTTAGAAGGTACAGGTATCTTGAGAATTGAAACAGATTTTAGTTTTATTTTTGCTTCATCTAGCTCTTGTCCTAACTAATTTTGTCACCTTCTTTTGCAGGCTGCAGTAGCTAAATGACTTGGTCAGGTGATTGAAATATATTACGTCAAAGGCACTTAGACATCTGTCTCAAGTCCAGCAATTTTATTTACACTTATTTATAAAATTCATAAATTATAATTTCTTATCACTTTTGTACAAAAATGTAGATTTCATCATTTTGTCTCAAAACTAAAAAATTCAGGCATAATCATCATCTTCTTTTAACAACCTCATAATCCCTTGTGGGGTGAAGTCTGGGCAACTGAACGGACCTAGCAGAGTGTTTTAAAGGCCGGATGCCCTTCCTATTGCCAATGCGGAGTTTTGCAAAATTCAGGCATCTAGACCTTTATTTATTTTCTTTATTTCATTTAAAGTTAAGAATGTAAAGGAGTCTAACTCAAAAACCCCTATATTGTTTTTTTCTGTGCTTTGTTAGCATCTTTGTCTTTGGGAGAACTCACAAAGGATAAGGAGTAAAAAGAACTTTACTTTTTTCAGTTCCTACAGAAGTAAAAATAGTTTTTCCACTGTATTTATCTGAGCCCCATGACATATTGTTTTATTTATTTATGATCTTTCAAAATTCTCACTACAAATTTATTATTTAAATAGCTAGCAGGATTTAAAAATACTGCTTCCTAAAAGCATTGTGAATCTATCAGTTAGATAGATCAATTAGGCAGGACAGGCAAATAATATATATATATAAAAAAACAAACCCTCCTCTGTGCCATTAAAATCCATGCCCACTATAAAATCTATGAGAGAAAAGACAAGTCACACTTTCACACCATGATGTTCCACATCTGAATCAGTTATCAGTTTCTCTCATCCAGATAACATCTGGTTCTGAAATCCTTAATGAATTCTGAATCCAAGATATTTAAGGCTTATTGTTTATTGATGCCAGGAGCTCAGATGAATGCTTTATTTCTTCAATTTTCCCTACCACAATGGTCCTGTGAGGTAGTTTGAACTGAGTGACTTAGTGACTGGTCTAAAGCACCAAAACTCAAAAGAGTTTCCCATGGCTGAATGTGGACTTAAATTTGCTTTTCCTAGTCTGATACCTCAACCATAATACCAATTGTTTCTTCATCATTTCCAACACAGTGGATTATTGAAACCGAACCTACCTGAGATACTAGTTCTGTCTTTTCCTTATCAAGCTCAGAAAGGCGAATCCCAAGTTTTGATTTTAATTTCAGTTCTTCTTCCCACAAATTCTGAGCATCGTGTGCAGTTACTGAAAGCACATTTTCCTTCTGAACCTGAGGAGAAATTGAATTGCTTCTGAATAAAAATCACTGCCAAGGAGCCCTTGAAATAGCCAAGACATCTTTATGTAGATTCAGAATTTAATTCAGATAACAAAGATCAGATTTCTGTGTAGAAATGGCAGACTAAAGACAGCGCCAATGACCACGGTAAATGAAGAGCCTACTGGCTCTGTAATTCTTCTCCAAACAAGCAGAAGACTTGAGGTTATCCAGAAATGCTCCAGACAGTTGGATTTACAGCTCTGGGAGAGAAGGTTATAGCCATCTTGCTCAAAACACAGTCACTCTTTAAAAGGAGACTGGGTTGGTATACTTTCTTTCCTAAAGTTTGTCAGGGGTGAGATTTAGCCGGTTCGGATCGGCTCAAGTGAACCAGATGTTAAATTTACATCTGGTTCACCGAACCAGTAGTTGAACCAGCTGGCTGGCCCTGCCCACCCCTCCCCTCCCGAGTCTCCAGGTGGCCCGTTTTGGATGCAGGTTAAGTGCAGGGTCTGGAAGGGTGAAAAACAGGCCTCCCAGAAGTCTGGAAACAGGCTTGTTTCCAGCTTCCGGAGGACCTCCGGGCCCTGGGAGAGGTCATTTTTGCCCCCCCAGAGGTCCGAGGGAAGCCTCCGGACTCTGGGGAAGGCAAAAAACAGCCCTCCCCGAAGTTCCGGCAGGTAGGCCACACCCACCCAGCAACTGAACCGGTTGCTGGGATTTAGAATCCCACCCCTGAAGTTTGTATATTTCTAATACAAGAGCAGGATTCACACCCATAGATGTTTATTCCATGTTTGAAATCCATTTCAAATGCTATTATTCATATTTTCCTTTAATCTTTATTGCTAATTTGACACATCAATGGCTGCACGAATGATTGTGTGTTTTTATTTGAAGTAGACTCTTATTCGCAGAAGAGAACAATGTTAAGCGAAGATGCAATAGGCTCCTAAGAAAATTCACACTTGAAGTAAGCATGCATGCCAATTCAAAAACATCCACAGAATCAAAGGTTTTCCTTTACTGTCTGATATCTGATAACGTGTTGAAACTTCCAATGAGGCTTCTGTCACGGATTGCTTTTTGAGGGAATCTGCAAGTTCTTGCTACAATTGCCAGTACCGATCTTTCTTGTGCAATATATAAAAATTAACAGAAATCAAAGGGAATGATCTACAAGTGAAATGTGTCAATTTTGTTATATGTGAATTATCCTTATCTTGAAAATACTGCTGTTCGCTTCATTTTTATGAAACACTATCCTGTAGGTCTTTTTGAAGTATCTCAATTCTATTACTTTGCTGGTTTATTGTAGCTTCCAATCTGGCATTTTCTATTTCAAGTCTTTAAAAAAAAACAGTCTCAAAACAGGGTACAATGCAACTATATTTCTACCTCTTTATGTGTTTTAATGATTCTATACCACATGGAAGTATAAATTGCACAATAATTTTTTTATCAATTCTATTCATTTAGAATACCTGGTGGTTTAGTTGTTCCTCTAGATTGATTTTTGCTGTCTGTAAGCTGGTTATCAATTCCTCAAGACGATTATGAACCTAGATCATCACAAAAGAAATCAAGAGTCATTATGTAAGTTGTAAAAGATTTCACTCTTTAGAAATTCTCTTTTGTTATTTACATCCCTTTCTATTGTTACATTCATAATTTCAATAATTTTAATTTATTTATGACTTCTGAAGATGAAGGAAACTAATTCAGTATGCTGTAATAGCTGTCTGAAATATTATATTTTTTAAAATTATAAAAAAACAGTAAAGGAATTAAACATGAAATCTTATTTCCCCAAAATATTATGGTTGACTTACAGAAACACTATCCTGTAGGTCTTTTTGAAGTATCTCAATTCTATTACTTTGCTGGTTTGTTGTAGCTTCCAATCTGGCATTTTCTATTTCAAGTCTTAAAAGAAAAACACAGTCTCAAAACAGGGTACAATGCAACTATATTTCTTCTTCTTTATGTGTTTTAATGATTCTATACCACATGGAAGTATAAATTGAACAAGAATTTTTTATCAATTCTATTCATTTAGTACATTTAAATTTCAGCATGTTTTACCTCTGTATGTGCTCTTCTAATTGTTTTATAGTATTATTTGTTCCTGATGATGCTACCAGAAGATCCTGTAGTTTCTGAGATGCCGCACTTGCTTCACGTTCCTTAATATCCAAAACATGTCTTAATTCATGAGTAGATCTTTCACACTGGATAGTCTGAACTTCTGAATCTTGCAACTGTAAAATTTGAGAGCCAATGTGGTTTAGCCAAAAAACAGGTGCCATGTGCTCTTGCTATGATATACCCTGCCAGTCTAATCACCTCATCTTAAGAGTCCTGTAGTTTCTAAATCTCCTTCAAGGGCATCTCTATACAAAGAGCACTGCAGTAATTTTACTGGGAAATAACTAGCGGATAGATAATAGAAGCAAGATAATCTCTTGTTTCACGTACAATGAAACGTCATGAACAAATGGCAATTTTTTTTGTCCAAGAGCTTATCTACAACTGATTCTCTGAAGGAAGAATAAAACAGGAAAAGTTCCTTCCCATTTGCTGAGATTTCCTCCACCAGAATGTCTTCAATCTAGCCCAAGCAGCTCTTCAACAAGCTCAGCATACTTGACGATGATGGACAGAAGAAACCTCAATATCTGGACCTCCGCCTGGCCCGACCTCCGCACCTTCTGCTGCGATTTGAAGACCTGGCTATTTGACCAAGTCGGGCTGTGATCACCTTGCCGGGGGGTGTGGGATAGTTTTAAATTTTAATTTGGGTTTTATTGGGCTTTAGTGATTTAATTTCTTTTTAATTATTTATTGTATTTATATGTTTTAATCTGTGAGCCGCCCCGAGTCTTCAGAGATGGGGCGGCATATAAGTCCAATAAAATAGAAATAGAAAATATTATTTGCATAGAGAAGGAACCCAGACCTGTAATGCTTGATAATCACTAATGCACTGATTACATACAGAAGTTGAGTAGCCGGGAGGACACCATAACTTTTATGCATCCCACAGTATAACTGGCAAAGAACCAAATGATATTCTACTTTCTGGAAGGTATTCTCAATGTAGGAACAGAACCATCCCAAAACTATTTCAAAAGCTAACGCATCAGAAAGCGTTGCGTGTCATCTCTTCTGCTCCCATAGTAGAAGATATAAAGCATTTAATAAACTGTTGCATGCATACCTTACATTTTATCCTTTCTATTTCCTTCAGAAGTTGCTGTTTATCCTCCTCTAAGTCAATACGATAACGTGTTGAAACTTCCAATGAAGCTTCTGTCATGGATTGCTTTTTGAGGGAATCGGCAAGTTCTTGCTGCAATTGCCTTATTGTACTCTAAAAAGATTTTTAGTAAAATAATTCATACAAAATAGACTGAAAATGTTGCATTTTAATTTATCTAAGTAATATTTACAATAGGTGAAAATGTTCAATAACATATATTTATATGGGTTTGTGCATGTATGTGTCTCTATGTTCATATATACCATATGCAAGTAGTTTTCTTTCCTGACCAATATCAACTGAAGCAATGTATAATTTACTAGCAGAAGGAATGCAAAGATAAATTATTTAAAATAACTTTGAAGTGTGCTTAATTTTACATACACCATCTAATAGTTGTGCTGTAAAATGGTAATATTTCACTTCCTTGTAAAGTCTATCATTATCATATTAAAATAATATAGTGTCTTAGTTTAAGCTTAGTTTAGAAATCTGTATCCTGAAAAATGATTTTTTTAAAAATTACATTTATATGCTGCCCTTCTCCGAAGACTCAGGGCGGCTTACAATTTTTTGGGATACAACCCAATGTGCTCAGCAATAGCCTTCCTTCCATTGTACATGCCTGCTTATTACTAAGCAGCATTTTTACAAAGTCAGCTTATTGCCCCCAACAATCTTGGGTCCTCAATTTACCTACCCCGAGAAGATGGAAGGCTGAGTCAACCTTGAGCCTGGTGGGATTCAAGCCTGCAATAATAGTAGGCAGCTGGAACTTAAGTGCTAGGCATTTAACAGCCTGAGCCAGATGGAATTGACAGAACATAAATCATACTTACCTCTCTGTCTATTTTCTCAGATTCATATTTAATGACTTGGTCCTTTAAATTATTACATTTTGTGATTAATTCTTTATTTCTCTCTTCCATCATCTGAACTTGCTTTTCAGAATCAGCTCTGAGCTTATTAAAAATATCACTGAATTTATCTTGAACATCAGTCACTGCTTTTTCTTTGATAATGCCCTTGTTCTGAAAATCTTCAAGCTGTTGTCGAAGTAAGAGATTTTCACTTTGGACCTGTCCTAAACGTTCTTGCATGGATTCCTGTTTTATTACATACTTGCTTATTTGATCCTTTGCAACCTGTTGTGCGTTTTCGAGTTCTTTCACTTGGCACTGTGACTGGTTTAGATCTCTTTGAATACTATCTAACAGCAGGTTCTTTTCCCGGAGACTGTGAGTTGCATGGTGAAGCTCATTTTCTAGACTATTAGCTTTACTTTCAGCTTTCCCTAACTGTTGAGACAAGCCACTGTTTGTTTCTCGTACAGTACACACATCGTGATTCAATTTGTCTTTCAAGCGGAGCCACTCATCCCTCTCTCGCTGAAGCAATCGTTCAAGATCACTTTTTGATGCCTGACAACGGTCAAGTTCCTGAAGAGCAGAATTCAAACGAGAGCGTAGTGAATCAAGTTCTATTTCCAATCTTTCTTTATTTTCCTTGAAATGTTCCAATTTGGATGCTACCATTGCAACCTCAGTTTTTGATACATTTATTTGTCCATTATATTGAAAAACTGTTTGAGTCAAGGCGTCTTCATTTAGTTTCAGTTCTTTTTTAAGTTCTTCATTTTTTTCTTTCAAGCTTTCATTTTCTTCCAAATATTTGCTTTCATCCTCCTGATGCTGAATCCTGATGCGATCAAGTTCTAATTTTAATACAGCAAGTTCATCTTGGAGTATTTGATTTTTGTGTAATAATTCCTTTTCATGGTCATGGTTATCAAATATCTGAATATTTAAGAAGCAGAAGGATAACAAATAAATACATTCATAGAATCCAGAGATGTAAGCTACATTCTAGGAGATCAGACAAATTTATGTTGAATAAATGTTATCAATCAACAGGTAACACTCAGAATGTTTAAATATTACTTCAGAAATGGACACATTATGTCTCTCATGAGTTTCTAAGAGAGACAATGTGAAAAATGCTGCTAGACATGCATCCTGATTGTGGTTTTCCAAGCATTCATCAAACACACTGTGAACAAAAATCTGGATAGTTTTTGTCTGAACAATAATTATCTTTCATTCTTATACAGCATAACAGATGTGTGATAATATGACAACTATGTATTTTGTTTTCAAAATAGTATACTCCTTTCAATTTTTCTTATTTTTAATCAAACTTAGTCTACCATAGAGATCATTTAAAGAGAAAAGGTTTATAGCAACATAAAAAAATCCTCTCAATTTCTTAACCAAAATTTAATTAGAAATTACATTTATTAAGTTTATTTATAAACCACACTTCTAAAGCCACCCATCTCAAAGTCTGTCTACAGAACTTGAGAGAGAACTGAACTAACAAAAATAAGAAACGAATTCCATACTGTGCCTTTTTCTTTAATGTTTATGTAAAATGTGTTCCTTGCAGATTATAGTTAGTTCACAATTTATGACCACTCATTCAGCAATGGCTTGATGTTGGTGCTAAACGAATTTATGACTGAATTTATGGCCATCACAGTGCCCTCTGTGATTGAAATCTGGGCACTTGACAATCTGTTCACAGAGGAACTGGCAGGGAAAGTTGTAAGCCACCACTACCTGTCAGGACGACTCTTTCTAATCTCTGGGGGCTGGTTGAAAAAGATCCATGCTGAAATCCAAGTAGGATTTTGGCATGAAGGATTTTCAGTACTAGGAGACTTGCCTCTCTGCTTAGGGGCTGAAAATCCTACATGCCAATAGAAGCAGGATTTTCAGCCACTGGAAAATTTTAAGCTCCAGAACAGAGAGGTTTCAGAAACCTTTCAATTAGGTGCTGAAAATCCAAATGGCTCTCAAGTCCAACATTCCCATGTACTTCCTCACTCCATCCTCCACTTGGCAGTTCCTGGGGCTTGCAACTTTCTGCTGGCTAGAAAGCCGGCAGGCAGTTGACTCATCTAACAAACAGAGCATTTAGTTAATGACAGCAATGAGGACTGCTGGATTGCTGCTGCTAAACAAAGCAGTCGCATTTACAACTGTACCACTTAATGATGCCAATTCCTGTCTCAATTATGGTTAAAAGTTGAGGACTAGGATAAATATTTTTTTAAAATGAAAAATGACTGAAATGAACTCTAAGGTAAGAAAAAGTATCCTTTGAGTCATTTGACTCCTAATAATTCATAGTGTCATCCATGAATTATCTTTGCAATAATGTGAAAAAATGTTTGCCATCGTTGTCTACAAAGATGTTTTATAATTCGCTAATCTAGTCTATTGTTAATATTCCCTGACAATCTCCAACCCAAAGGTTCACCAAACTTGACTCAGCTTGTCTTGCAAAACTGAACAAATTCAGCCACCTCTTCTATCTAACGAGGCCATAAAAGGAACATATTCTTACAAATATTGTTCTCTAAAATACATCATTGTCAAAAAAAGATAAAGGAAGATCTTATATACAAACAAATGTATATAAATAATACTTAGTTATTAATACTGATTCTTCCTGAATTACAGGTTTTAAATCTACATCATTGTTTAAGATTTAATTATTGATTTATACGAATATGTCCTTACTTAAGATATTGAAGGTAGTTTACCATTTCCTCTCTTCCATACATGCATACAAAATATAAGGGCAAAAAAATTATCAATTAAATAGAACCTATCAATAATACAGTCCTATTTCCCTTAGGGTCCATATATTTTGTGGTGAAAAAAAATTCTATGAGCCTTCATAACAGCCAATAAATTGGAAAGATCACATACTTCAAGCAGCAGGGTGTTCCAGAGCATGGAACAGGCACTTTGAAGGCCTACAACCCCTTCCCCTCACACAGAATGACAATCTTTAGCATCTCTTCCCTGGACACACAAACAGGATGGGTTGAAACTGACAGAGATAATTCCATCCAATGTAGTATCTAGTAGCTAAACCACACGAAGCTTTACAGGTAATGACCAGAACTTTGATTTGTAGCCAATGAAACTGAAAAGAGTTTTATATTTTAAAAATATTTGGCAAAGTGGATACCTCTGAGTGTTTAGTTGCTACTTTTTTGGATTCTTCTTCCAATTCCTTCTGCCTCCAGAAGTGGGTATTTAACATATCTTCTTGTATGGCTCTGGCATTTTGTTCTTGACATAGTTGTCTCTGTGTTTCATTACGTTCTTCTTCAACCTATAACATATCAGTCTTGTAGTAAAGTAACAAACTGACCAGTTTGTTATGATCTGACAGATTGTGCCTGTGTATACAGCCACGACTATAAGGAATAGAAGTTGTATTATATCAGAGAATACAATATACGTTAAATAGATACTGACAATTGAGCAACTAAATAAAAAAATATCTAACACTAATAGTTAAACATATGTAAAGTAAATACTAGGAACATTAGAAACACTGCTACTAAACAGTCATTTTGGCAGCAATATGTTAGTAATTATCTACAGCTGACTAAAATATGGATTTGAATTTCTCTAGTCACTTTAGACCTGGTACTGTTCTATACAGGTTCATTATGAACAGTTTTCTTAACCATCAAAGTAATTGATTCATGCTAAAAATTTGGGTAAAACTAAGTAATTGAGTAATTGATAAGGACTAATATTACATTTTCTGAAATAAAATATTAGTTTCAATCTTACGTAGCATTTAGATGTAAAAACACAACCTTGTGAGATTCTTTTCAGAATGTATTTATTCTACTGAATAAATCACAAAAGAACTGAAAATATTATATACTTATTGTTAGAAGCCAAGATATCAAATACTTGGATGGAAGCAAATATCACTTTAATACCGAAAGAAGATTCAGATTTAATGCAGATAAAAAATTATAGGCCAGTATCATTACTAAATGTAGACTATAAATATAGGCTCAATAATAGCAGAGACTAAAAAGATTCTTGAATGAATTTATACATTCAGACCAGAATGGATTTTTACCTAAAAGATGAATTAAAAACAATATGAGAATTATTTTGAATACGTTGGAGTATTATGAAGTACATTCTGAAAAACAAATGGTGTTGATCTTTTTAGATGCACAGAAAGCATTTGACAATTTAAATTGTCAATTTATGTCACTACAATTAACATATATAGACTTGGTGGAAAATTTACTAATATGATTAAGGCAATATATTCTAAACAAACTGCAAAGGTTTGTGGGGACATGACAGAGAATTTTAATATAAGGAAAGGCACAAGACAAGGATGCCCTTTGTCCCCTCTACTATTTATATTAACATTGGAAATGTTAAACAGAAACATTAGGTAAGATTCAGAAATAAAAGGCATGGAAATAAAAAAAGAAAAATACAAATTACAGGCAGATGACCTGGTATTTATTCTAGGAGAGTGGTGGTGAAACTTTTCGGCACCAAGTACGCCGGCCACCTGTTGTGCCAGCTGGCCGGTGTGCACATGCATGCTGGGGAGTTGCTCTTCCGGTTTATGGTGCTTCCGCGCGAGCGAAGACTAGCTGGCTGGCGCGCATGTGCACGCCGGAACCTGGAAGAGCAAACAGGAGACGGCTGGCGTGCCTGGAGAGATGGCTCTGCATGCCACTTCCAACACGCATGCCATTGGTTCGCCACCACGGTTCTAGAAGAACCACAAGAAACTGGACCCAAATTAATAAAAAAAATAAGAAAATGGTAAGTTGCAGGATTGAAAATAAGTAAAGAGAAACCAAGATACTAGTCAAAAATTTTACAGCTAAACAAACAAACAAAAGAAAAAAACTGATGAAGAAGACAGATATTCAGATAGTTAAGAAAGTAAGTTACTTAGAAATTCAATTAACAGCAAGATGTGCAACTATTAAAGAAGATAATTATACTAATACTATTGCAATAAATTAAACTAGATCTGGAAAAGTGGAAAAATCTGCAATTATTGATGGTAGGAAGAATAGCTACAATAAAAATGAATATCTTGCAGAAATTATTATTTTTGTTCCAAACCATTTCGATAAAAGTTAGAAAAAAAATATTTTGAGGAGCTAAATAAAATGATGTTAAAATATATTTGGCAAAGGAAAAGAGCAATAATAAGATTGAAAATGCTACAAGACTCTAAAAACAAAGGGGGCTGGGTGGGGTTGGATTGCCAGATTGGGAGCTATATTACCAGGCCTCTGTACTTACATGGGTGAAAGTATGGATAAATTTGAGACATAAAAGATTATTAATTTTGGAGGGACAAAATTTTGATCTTCAACTGGGGTGGCACACCTTTCTATGGTATGGGAAAAACAAAATATATAGATATTTCCAAAGACATTGCTCTGCTGTTAGTATGGGGAAAAATAAAAGAAAAACATTATATGAAAATACCAGTCTGGCTCCCCATGATGGAGGCACTGATACATCCGAATGTTGTTAACTTAGAAAAAATTACAAGATATAAAGACATTTTTGAATGAAAAAAGGGAGCTTAAAACTAAGCAAGGATTGAAAAATCAAGGGACTGATCTAGCATGGTGGTCGCACGTGCAAATATAATCAAGATATAAGAAAGATGTAAAAATATATGGTTTTTATGAAGAACCAACAGCATTAGATCAGATACTACTAGGGCCAGATGAAAAGCTAATAAAAACCCATACAGCTATCTATTTAGCATTAAAATGGAAGAAGAACAAGTGAAAGAATCAATGATAGTGTGGGCCAAAAATTTTGGATATACTGTAGACTTAGATAAATGGCAAAAAGTGTGGGATAGAAATTATAAATTAACAATATCAACTGCCTATAAGGAAAATCTATGTAAAATATTTTATAGGTGGCATTTACCACCAGCAAAAATGGCAAAGATGTTTGAAAACATGTCTGCCTAATGTTGGATATGTACGGGATGTATGGGATTCAAATTTCTTAACAACCGGTTCTGTGGGTGTGGCTTAATTTGTGGGTGTTGCCTGGTGGTCACATGACTGGCTGGGCGTGGCTTGGTGGTTACATGACTGGGTGGGCGCGACCAACTCAATGTCACTCGCGTGACATTGCAAGCCCAGCTGCCGGAGAACCATTGCACTTTGCATGTGCCGGCCTTACTGTTTGAGGGCAGGAACAAACTGAATGAAGCCCTTACATGCTGGCTGGTGGGAGGGAGAGCAGGCAGCTAATCAACTAATTTAGCAACCGGTTCTCTGCCCTAATCACTGGCTGGGTGGGCGTGGCCAGGGGTATGTAACAGGCAGCACTCCTCCTGCACCTCCCTGAAAACAAAAATAGGCTGTTGCATAGCAAGCCTCTCTGGAGCCGCAGGAGACCCAAAATGGGCCTCGGGGTGTGTTTGTGTGCGGTGCACCCCCCTTGCACCCCGTTTTTGCCCTTGCAAGCCTCTCTTGCAAGCCTCTCTGCACTTACCTGGGAACCAGAACCAGGTGCATGGGGACTCTTGGGAGGTGCAAGGCAGGGTGGGTGGGGCCAGCTGGTCTTCAGAATTACCGGTTCGCTGAACCGGATGTACAATTAACATCCGGTTTGCCCAAACCAGCCCGAACTGGTAGAATCCCATCCCTGGATATGTAATCAGATACCGGGTTCATACTATCATATGTGGTGGCAAAAGGCAAAAAAAAAAAAATGCACAAAAATACATACATGGTTAGAAAAAATGGTGAAGCAACATACTGATTTAAAACGAGAAATATTTTTGTTGGGTATTTTACCAGAACAGTATAATAAAGGGAATACATATTTAATTTTACATTTTACAGCAGCGAGAATTATTTTTGCACAACAGTGGAAAAATGAAGAGATCCCTACAGATGAAAGTGTAATAAAAAATATTAGAATGCGCAGATGGATAGACTCAAAATAAAGGAGGAAGAAACAGAATACTTTTTAACATAGGACTTTTTTTTAATCAATGGTTAGTTAACAGAAACAGAAGTTAGAAACTTAAAAGTTTAAGAGAATGATTAACTATATAATGAAGGTTTACTCATATGGATAAGCTAATATTACTATTACTATGTGATTATTATCAATGATATGTATATTATTATTACTGTTATTATTTTTCAAAACTAACTGTACTCAGACAAAATGCCGTCCATTTAGATATTGGGTTTTTATGTTTACTGAGGAAAAATGTATAAATAAAATATATAAAAAGGAAAAGAAAATATTGTATACTTATTTTATAACAAGCTTACCATTTGTCGAACAGCATTCACAAGGCTTAGTAACTCTTGAGGGGTTTTAGTAAAACCTACATCTGTTGCAGTTGGTGGGAAATTAATCTTTAAATTATTTTCTTTCACAGGAGGAAAAGAAAAGGAAAAGCTAGGAACCAAGTTTCCCTGATAACTATTAGGTATGTTTCTTCTGACCAAAGGATTACAAGTATTAGAGCTTCCCAAAGAAGGGCTGGAGAATGAAGAGATCAATTCCTGATTAGGCTGATCAGAATTTTTCATTATATAAAAATCAGGATATTCTTGGTAGTTTGCCTCATCCTCCATAGCTCCCCAATTATATTTCTATATATAATCTGAACAACTCATCACTTTTAGTGATTTGATTTGATGTTGCCCATATGATTTTTGAGCCTCCTGCATATTCTTCATTATGCTACTCTACTAAGGCAGTTATTGCTCACTTTAACTACGATATTAAGCAAAAGATCCTCAAATTTGCTGCTTCCTCAATATCAAAAGAAGAAACAGACAAAAAAAAATTATTAAATCTGAATTTGTGCAGATTACGCCCCTGCTATTGTTTGAGCGAAAACATTAGAACATGGATAGAATCTGCAAAGATACTTATTATATTATTGGCATATCCAATCTCTTTGCTTCGGCTGACATCATAAACAACACAATGTCTCTGTGTAATTATGAGGTCACTAAAATTCTTTTAAGTCTATTTTCTTTTTGGTCTCAAAGTTTTTTTTCCTGATTATAAGTAAAATGCATAAAAGATCTGTATTTTCAAATTAAAAAACGTTTAATTTTTAATTCTAACTTTTCTAAAAGGAAAAAAAAGAATTAAAATGAAGTGCCTACTTAATTTTCAGCTACTGGATATCTGAAAGAAATGTGGTTAAATAGCAGATCAAAATGTTTATATAATGGGTGAGTAGTAATTTGTAGCAGACTCAGAAGTATGCAGTTCAGTTCTGTTATTTTTCCACATAATATACAATTTCTAAATATTCTAATTCCTTCCAAAAAAACCTTGAAAAAGCAATAAATCAAATCACTAGGATCTTTCCTTAGCAAAGCAAGTATAACAAGGAGTTCCTTGCATTTATATCTTCCATTATCCCATTGTGGCTTAATTTTTCCTACTTTTAGCTCCTCTATAGTTTCTCTTAAATAAAACTTGTAATTTGGTGAACTACATTATAAGGGAATACTTGTCATTTTCAACAGTATTATATTTATACTGCATACTAAGCAAACACAAAAGCCTCTTATTTTATCATGGTTATGTCAGCTGGTGTAAGTTTCTAACTAGATCATATTGGATTTATCTATCTGCCAGAATAAGAGTTTCATTGAGAATATGGTATTATTATAGAATGGATATGATAGAGTAGCTGGGATAAAAAGAGAAGTATTCATATTCCTTGGCTGATTAAATCTCTGCACTAGCTGTCTCAAGGTGATAAGAAAACTTTCTTGGAACATTCTGCCATATCCCTGATGTATTCATCCAAGATGTTCGATTGAAGGATTTTACTTTTTCTATTCTATGCCTTACTGACAAATTTAACTAAGAATTATTAAGGACCTTAATGCTGAGACTGTGGACCCTTCTAACTAAAATATGCAACCTATCTCGATACTCAGCCTCTGCTCCTTGAAAACTGGAATGTGGCCAACATAACTCCATTTTTAAAGAATGGCTCATGAGGAGATTCAGGAAATTATAAGCCTATCATCTTAAAATCTGTTCTGTTGGTGGAAGCTACTATTAAAGATAAAATTAGCAAGTACTGTTGACACAGGCCTTGCTCAAGGATCACCAACATAGCTTCATTAAGGAAAGGTTTTATTTCCTAAAGTTTTTTTAAGATTTTAATAAACCTATGGATAAAGGTGAGACAGCAATATTATCTAGATTTTTTTTAAAGCCTTTGATAAAATCTGTCATCTTCTCCATAAGTTTTACAGGCATGGAATATAAAGGACAATCCTTTTTTGGATACACAACTGGATAAAGAATAGGAAATAATGAATAGGAGTAAATGGACATTTCTTGCAATGGATGGATATAATTATCAGCACTTCCCAGGGTCTATCATAGGGCTGGTGCTTTTTAACATCTTTAAGATACTTATAAATAATCTGGAAATGGATGTGATTAGTGGAACAGCAAAATTTGATGATTACATTAAATTGTTCAGAATAGTAAAAACAATAATGGGTTGCAAAAAGCTCCAAACAGTTATCTGCACATTAGGAAACTGGGACTGAGTGTCCAAATGGCAGTTATCATTCAAATGAGCAACTGTAAAGTAATGATTATTGGTGCTAAAAATGGGATCACAGCTAGTAGTGACTAATCAGGAAAAGATCCTGAAGTAATCATAAACAATTCATTATAGTTGTTGACACAGAGTATATTTGTAAAAAAACGCCTACACCATGCTATGGATAACAAGAAATGATACCGAAAGGGAGATGCCAATATAACATTCTTATGTAAATCAATTGTGCATGCATGCAGACAAGGAAAAGCTAATTTCCAGTTCCCAAAATACTAGAAACAGAGATTATCCAATGAAACTGAATCCCGAAAAAATCAGGACAAATAACAGAAAATACTATTTTTACACAACATAGCATTAAACTTAGCAATTTACAGCCATATGATAGGGTGTTGGCTACCAGACTGACTTGCTGGCAAAAACAGGCTGGACCAATTCATGGAAGTCATGGTGATCAATGGTTATTAGCCTTGACAGCAGTCTAGCTGCCTCTGAGAGTCAACAGGTGGGAGACTAGTGGGCTTCCTTGTGCAACTGGTTGGCCATTGTGAAAGCAGATTGGTGGGCCAGGGGTCTGATCCACTGCTAATCTTTATGTTCTTAAGAGAAAAAGAAAGATATAGATAAAAAGCAGTCAACTAGCTAATAGTTTATAGCAAAAATCAACATGGGACAGAAACTCTTGAGAGCTGTCATGTAATACAGAGATTAATAGGAAAATGTCTTTCAAAATAAAAAAGGCAGCTCATCATAGAAGATAGGAAGCTACTGTTACCTGCAATTAAAAAAAACTTATCCTAAATTGTGTTTTTGTATATTTTTTACATTTAACTGATTTTTCTAAAATTTCAACAATATTTATTCAAGTATAAAATACTAAAATAAAGGGAACCTTTTTAAGCAATGTAGTCATAAAAATGACATTACGTGACCATGCCTCTTAGTGACAGAACTTCCAACAATCCAGGCTGCTGTTGTTAAGTGAGGATCCAAGGGTCATTAAGCAAGGATTTCTTGCTGGCTTTCCCAATGCTTCTGCTTGGAAGAAGCCAACAGGAAATGCTGAATATTGTGGTTACATGAATAAGTAACTTATAGGTTGCTGTAAGTTATATCATACTTTTGAAACAGGTGATGAATTCTTGATCACTGTAGGGATGCTGCAACAACTGTAACTCTGAGGACTGGTCATAACTACCACTCATTCATGCTACTGCAAATTTAAATGGTCGCTAAACAAGAGGTTATTAAATGACCACCTGTATAAGTCAATTATGATAGAATAAAAGAAAAAATGCAACACTTATTACAAAATATATTTTGTCAATCGATGAGTCCCAAGCTGTATTTCAAATGCAAACTACTTTAGGATGCTCAAAAAATTCCATCCTGTCTTCATACCGCCCGCCCCCTTTTTTCCCCTCCCTTTCTATTAACAGGGTAGTAAGTGCTGCTAACTAAGAGAGGAAGTTAGGTTTTCTTAGGGCATTGCCACTTTATATTTATTTGCTGACTTTTATACTGCTTGTTTTTTTGCTGATGAGTAAAGGATTTGCCAGATAAGCACTGTTCTTCTATAAAGGATAGCCCTGACCTTTTTGGGAAGCATGCTGTTAAAAAGTTTTAAAAATGTATTAATATTTATTTAAAACGTTGGTTATTGGAAAACAGGAACATGTTTATTTTCATAATTCAAAAAAAAAATATTGATTTAACCATACCTGTTTCAGGTGGTTTGTTAGTGTTTTTAACTCCATTTCTTTGCTTCTCAACATCAATTCAAGCTGTTGTTTTTCTTCCATCTGCGTACAGTACTGCTCATCTTTCTTCCTTAACTGTTCTTGATTTTTCTCATGTAGTATATCAGCTCCCATTCTTTTCTCTTCCTCTTGTTTCAGACAAAATCTGGAATGTATGAGTAAATGTTTAAAATAGATTTGTGCAATAAATACATGAAAAGCAAGGAAATGTATGTGTAAAGTGGAACTAGCCTTGCTTGCTCACTCTGGTTCCAGTATTTACACTGAATTAGCAAGTGAACAAGTGTGTGTGTGTGTGTGTGTGTGTGTGTGTGTGTGTGTAGAGAGGGAGGAAGGGGGAAACTGAAGTTTTAGAAATTGAAATCAACAGTTACACTGAAGACTTTTAGTAATCTGTGTACAAAAGTCTTAACACCTGACTATGCTTAGTTTAGCACCCAATTTACCTCTAAGATTTTTTGGGTATAGATATCTTGATCTGCTTGTTAATCATGCACTGGTAGGTTTTCCTGAAAAAGGAAGAACGTGCAGATATTCTGGGCTTATTTGCAAGAGCTTTTTTCTCAGACTATAGGAAGTCTGATATGCTAGTCATACATATAAAACATACAACACTTGAAAAAATTTGATAGTCCGATTATGACAAAATAGTTTAAATCTAGTGAGTCAAATATTTTATTCAAATAATATCAAATAATCTGTCATTTAATTTTCAATTGGTACATTTCTCATTAAAAATTTGAATCTTCTTTTTATTTCAGACAATATTGCATGGTTTAACAACCAAATAGACATTAAGAGTTGCCTTAAGAGATGGGCAGCAAACAAGTTTAATAAATAATAATAAACAATAAATAATTGATTCGATTTACTCTAATGTTTCTTTAAATAAAAAAATACTGTTGGAGAAATTATACTAAAATCAACTATTTATTTAAAAGTTCTTACTTCAGATTGGTGATTTCACTTTCATATTGTACTTTTTGATGATCCAATATAGATTTCATATCTTTCAAGTCTTCCAGATTTTTTTGCCATTCATTTCTCTGATTTTCAAATTTCTTTACTTTTTCAAGCAATTGAGTATAACGCCCTTTCTCATGTTCAATTAGTCGTTCATATCCATGAAATACATTCTGAACTTTCAAGAGATTTACAGAATCTGCTTTGGAAAAAAAAAGTATGTGTTAACATTGCTTATTCAATGTGATATTTGATTAAAAACAAGAATGACACACACCATCCTCCACAAAAATACTCAAATGTTTTCCTTAATGGCAGCTAAGAGATCATCAATGGCTCAGTCATAAAGAAAGAAGCAGAATCCAATTAGTTCTTAAAAATACATCGACAAGTTTACTTAGCTTTAGGATAAACTTACTAAAAATAAACTTACTAAAAAGGATTATGATCTCTGTGGGGGAATCAGGAGCAAATTTTGAGATGGACTGTCACTAATTTTGGGGGTGGAAAGGATGTGACATGAAGAGCAAAATGTTTGAAGAGCTCCACTCCTGCGGAAGGCAAGAAGGAAATAACTAATGGCTGACAGGGAAATGATCAGGCATTGATAAGAGGGTCCCTCATAGCCAGAAAAAAGCAAGCAAACCACCAACTTTATCACCCTTTATAGACTACAGTAGAAACATTACACTTGCTTGGTCACTTCTGCTGCCACAATGAGAGCGGAAGCGTTAATATAGACCTGTCAGAAATCATCACATACTCATTCTACAATGCATGAAACGTTGTAAGCAGCCCCCTCATTTCTTGTTTTTAAGGGTCCTCTTCCACCTCTACTGCTCTCCTGGTCTCTCTGTCTCTAAATAGTCAAACTGCAGGCTTCTTCAGTTATTTGGGAGGATCCCAAAGTTGACAAAGCCACCTTTTTACAATAGCAAAGGGTATCCAGATCCTGTTTCAGGAATTCCTTGCAGCCCAAGAGCTTAGAAAAGCTTTCCAAAAAAAGTCACAGCATGGTCAGTTCCAGAAAATCTGTCAGGTCACCATTCTCAAAATTAGTAAAAGGATTGAGCCAACCAGATAGCCTGGGATGAACAAAAGCTCCATGTTCCAACCTCCAGAGTTGCATATCTTCCTTGGACCACTTTCCCTCTTGTGTAACTATTTGAATGTGTAAGTCTTTGTAATCAATAAAGTATAACTGAGGAAACATTGTGGCTTCACTTTTTTAAAATATTTTTTTGCGTTACAATTTAATTAAAAAAGACACACAAATATCTATTCATATTATTATTTTTAATTCAAGCAGAGTATATTAGCTTTGTTCTTTAAGTTACTTGTATTACATTGCAGTAATGTAATTACTGTAATTATATCACAATATAGTCCTTATATTTATCTATAAAGAAAAAACTATGGAAGGAAAAAGCCAGTAGCACCAAAAGATTTTCTCCAACACTCATTAGCTTACTTTAGCAAGCTGGCAAATGGGGGCAAGTTGGCAACTGGATCACTGTATTTGTGACCTAGTCAGGTAATATAACAATGTTCTTCCAGGTGAAGAGCTAGTAGTGATGCACAGAGAACTGGCACTGCTAGAGCACCTATCACATCCACTTCAAAGGGATTCTTTTTTCAAATCTACTATTGACAGTGCTGTATCTTTCCGCCAGCAGGACTGAGATTAGGGGTAAGGGAAATATTTCTTGGCAATATTACACAGAAAAAGTTTCTGAAAAACCTCTTTGATCAGCTACAAACCGGAGAAAAGGCAAGGTACACAAATTTTTATTTGTGCCAGTTGAGGATTTACAAAATTGCCATCTTAATATCAGTTGCTTTGCTTCAGACAAAGAAAAAAAAAGTTGCTTTGCTTCAGACAAAGCCAAACTTCTTTTGGACCATGTAATGTTGAGGCAATCTGGCATTTTGTGGGAGTGTATCTTGTCAGGGAATTCCAGAATGATTGTTCTCATATTAATGCCTTCTGCACGTCCCACTGATTAGGGCAGCAGCTCTAATTATATTTTTAATATGCATTTAAAAATAACCAGTTCTCTAATGCTTTACTGTCTGCTATATTAATTGCCATTGGGCATTAGTTTCCAAATTACACCATAATCCCAGTTTTAATAAGTCATATTATCAATTAATTTGTTAAAAATGTTCTTAAAGTATAGCTACATTATCTTTTCTGAGCATATGTGAACATATACCTCTAAAGGCTGACTGCATTCTGTTTGAAAACATCATTCTTCAGCTCACACTAAATCAAAGCCTGCTCAACTCATGTCCTAAATCAGAATTATTAATGACCTTCTCTTATTAACTAATGTGCACAAATTGTGATAACTTTTAAAAGCTTTCACACAATACACTGGCATGAAAAGATTAATGATTCAATTTTAGAGAAGTATGTATGGGAATTGTAAATTAAACTACCAAATATCAGATAGATATTTAATAAGGCATGTGTTCTTAGCATTTTAATACTTTATTATTCAATGATTTTAGATATTACAGATAAGTTCCTGCTTTTGTTTTTTATTAATCTGCTAAAATTGATGAAGATAAATTCAAGAGTTTTCTAACTACAATTCTTTAAATCTTTTAAAAAGGGGAATTCCTATTAACATAATTAGATGGTAGTAGATGTTATTACATCCCTTCAAGGAACTACAATACCTACTACTATTTTCAATATCCTCTTAGATATGGAGATTCTCAGTAATCCAGGTCATGGTTGTCCCAAAGCTGCTTTTTCAAGAGGCAACTGGACTTTCTTATTTTTTCTTTGATAGTTGAAAACTATTTCTTTTTGCTACTGAAAATGAAGACTGACTGCAACTGCAGTCTAAATGAACATTCAAATTCCAAAATGGGCTCTACAACATTTATTATTTTCAAACAGTACAGCCAATAATCATACTGGCTAAGAATGCTGGGATTTTTATTTGATTGGTTGACTCTTTTTCATTATATATCTGAAAGATGAGACAAAAACCTTGATTTAAAAAAAAGCAGCTATTGAAGAAACACTATCTATTCATAAGAAAACATTTGTGCTTGACAACTACAAATGTGCTCACCTTTACAATCTAAACTAAGTTCTTCTATCAGCACTATAGCTTCCTTGTAAATGGAAGAAAGTGACTCAATATCCTCTGTAGTTGAATCTGAAGATGGAGTTAAGTCATCCAGATCATTAGTAATACTCAATGTTCTATAAAGCTATGAATAAAAACAAGTAGAATTAAACATAATTACATTCTAAATCAAAACATCCTTCATTTCTCTTTTATTAACTTTTAATTCTACTAACAAAATTTTACAAATGGAAATTGACTTTATTAGATGCTACATCAAATCATGATTTTCAGGTAGGTCACAAAGTAGTAGTTGCAATAAATCCACTTAATACAAAAGTTATGACTACCTCTGTATCACAATCAGGAGACATGAACCCACCAATATGTCATTCTGCATAAAGGATTATACTTTTAGTTGTAAATTATTATTTAAATCATATATACTGAAGTATACAAAGCTATTAATATATATTGTTTTCTGTGGAAGCTTCCATATTTGAGCTATGTTCTTATGCATTCTAAATTGTGTTTGATTATTCTGCCTTGATAGTGAAGTGGTATCATGTGGTACAGTTACCATGTCCATGGCTGCTGTTCCCAGGTACAGCTTTCTAATCAGCAATTTTCGGACACAGATAGTCCTTGACATAGAACCATTCATTTAGTGACCATTCAAAGTTATTGGCAACACTGAAAAATGGGAATTACAGTTACATCTACTGCAGTGTCCACATCATCATGGGATCAGAGTTGGCAACCAGCATGTATTTATGAGTAGCAGTGTCTGGGGTCATGTGATCACAATTTGAGGCCTTCCCAGAGGACTTACAACAGTCAATGGGGAACGCTGGTTTGTTTAACTACTGTATGACTGCATCCCTTAATGAAGTAAGTTCTGAACCCAACTATGGTTGACTATCAAAGTTTGGTATGTACATCTCTGTTTTTTCAAGTGGTGTCAGTTGCAAAGCTTCCCCAAGGCACCAATTTCTGCTAAAGCCTCACTGATCTATAATTTTTTATTTCTACAGAATTATTACCAATATATGTTCTCTAATTCCATAACTTGCTCCCTAGTTCAAACTTTTAATTTTAAATCTGTGAGCAGCAACATGTAGGAAAATAAACAATTGTTTCCGTTTTTCAAAATCTTTCATTTCTTCTCTCAAAACTTTATACTTCTTCATACTTCATTAACTGCTTAAATTCAATGATATGTAAGATTGCATACAATGCTCAATAAGATTGCATACAATGCTCAAAAGAACTGATTGCATACAATGCTCAAAAGAACTCTGTCCAAGGCTCAGGACTATAACAAAAAAAACATGTTACCTTCAATCCTGGCCCGCAGCTAGCAAACTGGAGAATTTTGATATCACTATTACAAGAAATTAATAGATTTGATTTCTGATGATACCTAAATTTAAATCAGGAGACATATGAATATTGCATGTTTTGGGGGTATCAATCTTTATCTGAAGACAAAGTGATGGAGACAATATCACTCTGATTGCCCAGGGACCAAAGACAGAAGTCACTTTTTTTTATAATTGAAGAATATTTTAAATCAATTCAGCTATTAATTCTATTGCACTTTAGTTTTGTGAATCAGTCTGACAATCTGTTACAAATATTTACCAATAAAAATTAGGAATGAGGCAGAGATTGTGGTAGATAGTTTAGAGGGATAAAGTTGGCTTATTTAAAAGAAACTAGTGATAATTTATTCCGTAATTCTATTTTTAGATTTTTTAGTATTGTGACAGTGGAGGTACAACAAACCTTAACTTACTGATCTTCATTTTGTAATTAATCAAATTACAGGTGAAATTCGAAAAATTAGAATATCGTGCAAAAGTTCATTTATTTCAGTAATTCAACTTAAAAGGTGAAACTAATATTTGAGAGACTCATTACATGCAAAGCAAGATAGTTCAAGTCGTGATTTGCCATAATTGTAATGATTATGGCTTACAGCTCATGAAAACCCCAAATCCACAATCTCAGAAAATTAGAATATTGTGAAAGACTCCTGACCTGACAGTTGTGCAGAAAACCATCACTGGCACCCTCCATAAGGAGGGAAAGCCTCAAAAAGTAATTGCAAAAGAAGTTGGATGTTCCCAAAGTGCTGTATCAAAGCACATTAATAGAAAGTTGTGTGGAAGGGAAAAGTGTGGAAGAAAAAGGTGCACAAGCAGCAGGGATGACCGCAGCCTGGAGAGGATTGTCAGGAAAAGGCCATTCAAAAGTGTTGGGGACTTTCACAAGGAGTGGACTGAGGCTGGAGTCAGTGCATCAAGAGCCACCACATACAGAAGGATCCTGGACATGGGCTTCAAATGTCGTCAGAAGCATCTTACCTGGGCTAAAGAAAAACAGACCTGGTCTGTTGCGCAATGGTCCAAAGTCCTCTTTTCTGATGAGAGCAACTTTTGCGTCTCATTTGGAAACCAAGGACCCAGAGTCTGGAGGAAGAATGAAGAGGCACACACTGCAAGATGCTTGAAGTCCAGTGTGAAGTTTTCACAGTCTGTGTTGATTTGGGGAGCCATGTCATCTGCTGGTGTTGTTCCACTGTGCTTCATTAAGTCCAGGGTCAACGCAGCATCTACCAGGAGATTTTGGAGCACTTCATGCTTCCTTCCACAGATGAGCTTTATGGGGATGCTGACTTCATTTTCCAGCAGGACTTGGCACCTGCCCACACTGCCAAAAGCACCAAAACCTGGTTCAATGATCGTGGGATTACTGTGCTTGATTGGCCAGCAAACTCGCCTGACCTGAACCCCATAGAGAATCTATGGGGCATTGCCAAGAGAAAGATGAGAGACATGAGACCGAACAATGCAGAAGAGCTGAAGGCCGCTATTGAAGCATCCTGGTCTTCCATAACACCTCAGCAGTGCCACAGGCTGATAGCTTCCATGCCACACCACACTGAGGCAGTAATTGCTGCAAAAGGGGCCCAAACCAAGTACTGAGTACATATGTATGCTTATACTTTTCAGAGGTCCGATATTGTTCTATGTACAATCCATTTTTTATTGATTGCATGTAATATTCTAATTTTCTGAGATTGTGGATTTGGGGTTTTCATGAGCTGTAAGCCATAATCATCACAATTATGGCAAATCACGGCTTGAACTATCTTGCTTTGCATGTAATGAGTCTATCTCATATATTAGTTTCACCTTTTAAGTTGCATTACGGAAATAAATGAACTTTTGCACAATATTCTAGTTTTTCAAGTTTTACCTGTATACATTCCATAGTTTGGGAAGTAGTTTATGAGCATACTGAGAACTCACAATTTATCTATCTTACCAAAACATTGCTAAAAATCTTAATATTTAAAGTCAAATCCAAAGTGGCCTATTGCTTTTCACTTAAAGCTTTAGAAATATGAGTTAAAATAAATTGATGGCAACATTTTGCAAGCTTGTTTTATCCTACCTTATTTTTTCTATTCAGAGATTTGGCTGGATATCTGAAAATAAGTAAAAAAAACTATATTAAGATTTTAATTATTTTTATCCTGAAATTCTGAAAATTTAGCATTGCTAATCCTAGACCATCCATTCTGAATCTAATGAGCTTAATGGTGCAGCAGAAGTGCAGCCTAGATATCTATGAATCTCAATGGATCTTCCCACTATCAAGCGGACTTCCAGCATGATTCCTTTAAGAAATAAATTTCTCTTTTTGAAATTCTTTGCAGCTTATGTATGATGTAGGCTTCTGTTAGGATCAAAAAGTTGATATACAAGTTTGGGAGCATAGTTACTGTTCAGGGGCACATAAGAATGCACCTCAACAGTGCATTCTTATGCAATTTTAATAAGTTTTGGCTAGGAGTATCACTGGTCTAATTCCAAATGAGACTGAATTTTACATTAATTCTAAGAAAAGACCCCCATACCTTTCTTCAAGTGATGCTTCACTCAAACTGCTCTCATCTTGTGGCTCTTGTAGATTATTACAAAGCTGTTGACTGACCTTCTGTTTAGAATTCCGTCTTTTATTTTCACTTTTTCTTGTAGCTTTTAAACTGCAGGATTTTTTCAAAATAAAAAAATAATAATTGAACACCACTTTAAAGATAATTTTATTTGTGAAAAAAGTTAAAATATAAAAATAAAACAAAGACATATTACTAAGAATCAATGAATGGCAAAAATGTATAATCTCTGATAGCATACTGGATTTAGGAATTCAAAGTTGTATGAATAAAGTGTTAATTGTATCAATGTAATGATATAGAGCTGTGTGCATCTGGGGAAAATTTGAAATGAACCCCAAAGCTTCTATCATAATGCTTCTCAGTGATTCGAAGGAATTTTGATCCTCACTTGTGCTTAAACTGAAATATTTCTGTATCAGTACAATTCTTCTATCAGCGCTGGAAGCAAAAGATCTCAGTTTTAGTCATGACACTATGTCCTGTTTAGTCATGACTAAAGAAAAGGTTTGGGACAATATATTAAATGATCTTATTTCCTGTCTGTAGAACATTTAAGGCAACTCATTGTAGTTGCAATTCTTACCTGAAAAAACAATGATTTTAAACAATGATCATCCAGTTAAACTAATGGTTAGTGTTAAGATAATTATCTATGCTTTGGTTACATTTATAATACTATATGCCTTAAGTAAATAAAAACAACACAATAAAGTTTAAAAGGAAGTTATTACATTGCAACACGGCATAAAAATTAGTCAAATCAGTTCATATAAGAGCATCAACTTAAAGTTATTGCTATACTCACCCTGGACAGATTATTTCCTTTTTATCTGCTGGGAAAACACTTTTTATTGTAATATGCTGGATTTCACTTATTGAATGCTTTTGCTCTATTTTCTCATCATTATTCACAGCCAGCATTTCAGCATTAGCAATTTTTTTTCCTTCAGATTCCAATTCCTTTTTTATTTTTTCCTCTTCAATCTAAAACAGTGATATATTGAGATATAGCTTTAAGAACCACAATAAAAATATCAGTAACATTTTTGCTTTATTACAGATTTTTGCTTAATATTTCAGAACAGCCCTAGAAAAGAATCACTCAACACTATGATTACAAATTAATAATTAGTATTGTCTAATCAGAAACAATGGAAAAATCACATATATTAGTGACAGGAAAAATGCATTAGAAACACACATTTTTATTATAAACAGAACAGATATTGTTTTAAAAGGTGATCAACAACATTGTACTACAGAAACTAAATATAAGATAGAAATGTTTCACAGAGCAAAAAAGTGTTAAGCAAGCATGATAAGAAATGGAAAGATCAATTAAGAACCTGTTCAAAAGCCAGTTTCACATCTTGGATCAAATTTATAATTAGTGTAACAGTGGTGCAGTTCATTTGTTAATGAAGTAGCACCTATGTAAACTGAGCTTTTTGAATCTTTGTTATGATAGTTGTATCCTACTTCAATTTCTGTTCTTAAAATAAAAAGGGAAATCATGAAAAAGGTGTAATTTCTTCCCATATTCACATTAGAATTACTATGTGAAGCCAACATAAATGCTTTTTTATATAGCGCTGAAGAGCTGAAATGAACAGAATGGCTGAAATGCAAGAAAAGATGGAAGAATGAAAAGCAGCAGGTACTTCTCTACCTCTGTTTGCAGTTGGTTCTTTTCTTTCTCCAAAGCGAGGAAAGCTGAATGCAGGATTCCTACCTGATTTTTAAATCTTGCAACATCACCTTCTAATTCTTCATCCAGATCATTTTTGGATATTTGAGGACATACTTGTTTATGATGTTTCATTTTATTTCCAATTTCAATATCAGTACCTTTAGAACTATTGATACTGTTATTAAAATGGTATTCGGTTTCTTCACTTGGATTTTTTGTTACACTCATATGTTTATATAAGTTGTTGTGGGTAATCGGTTGATTAGCATCTATAGTTTTAAAAACTGTATCTTTGGTAATGTCTCCATGACTTTGCAATGAATATTCAAGATATTTTTCTGCAGCTCTAGTTCCACCTACGTTTGCTTTCAGTTGTATAATTGAACTCCTTTCTTCACTGATGTTTACTTTTGTTCCATTTGCATTATTAGACGGTGGGTTCTTGTTCCAGTCATCAATATTTAATTCTCTTTCTGCAACAGATGATCTTATATCTTTAATGTCATCCTTTCCTTGAATATCCACTTTTATGTTTTGTAGATGAAGTGATGTTTCTTTTATGCCTTCTACTGTACCACAGAAGCCATCTTGTGATGTTATTTTGCTTGGATTGCTACTCATTTTCTCATAAACTTTAATTTCACCAAACATCTGTTTTAGTTCTGCTGTAATACTCTTAAAATTTGCCTTGACTTCCTTTTTTTCATTTGCAACCCACATTTTTTCATATTTTTCTTCCCAATGTATTGAATCAAAATGATTGCAGTCATTATGTGCTTCTTTGCTCTGCATGAGTGCTTCAGTTACATTTTCATTATCAGCATATTCAATTTCAGTCTTGTCAGTCTGTTTTTCATGTGTTGATTTTTCTATAGAACTGGATGTGTTTAACAGGCATTTTTCCTTATGCAAGCAAGTATGGATAGAGAAAAATTAACAAACAAAAACCAGTGTGTTAAATTGTGTTTTAAATGTCATAAAGGGTTTGATTTTGAGAGTATTTTAAGAGGAACAAAAAAATTTTGGTTTACAAACTCTTTTTTTCAATTATATATTTTTATTAAATACATAATTTAAATGTTTGGAGAATAATTTCATGGCAGTACAGTACAGGCAGTACAGTACAGGCAGTACAGTACAGGCAGTACAGTATAGCATAATTAAACTTAAAATAGCTTTCCTTTTTTGTCATAGCAAATTAATAGCTTATCAATTCTATCTAGCTGTGTCCGTCTAATTGAGCAGTTGGAAAAAAGCAGTCAGATTCTCCACTATCTATGAAGCTCATAATCTTAAAATCAATAAGCATTCTACATATCTGGCATCCTCTTCAGGATAGGAGTGTCCAATAATATGTAGCCTCTTCTCAACTCAGTCAATATCTTACTGATAGCCCTCCAAAATTGAACACAATCCTGTGCAAAATGTCTAGAAGTGGTACCAACTGCTAGAACTTTATGAAAGTCATATTTTGCAACTGCTGAACATATCTCTTAGAAATTTTATTAAATTTATGTTTGAATGTTATTTTGATATGATCTATCAAGTACCCGTTATTAATTCTTGCCAGCGTACAACAAAACCGTTATCACCAACATAGACTATGAATACCAAGCATAACCATGTATCATAATCAGCATTACTGCTTAAAAGGACCATAATCCTATCAATTTTTTAAACACAGATGCAAATAAAAATTCTAATTTGAGGCTGAATAAGGTACAACACATCTTACCACATCTGAGATGGAGTAAGAAGGTATTCCAAAGAATGGGTGACAAATTTTTTTTTTTCAAAGCTGATATCAAATTAATGTCCACAGTAGTGACACAATCAAGCCAGGAGCAATGATGGTTGTATATGCCAGGCAGGTCTTTGTGAGAGAAAATTTTCTCTCAAGTACCAGCCTCAAGTATCAATGCACTAAGTTATTTAAATTCTTGAATTTGAAATGTAGTACCAAATTGATACCTACAGTGCACTTCTTTCAGCAGCGTTGTTATGCAGCACAACAAAGCACAACTCAATCTAATATAATTTCATAGAACTGTATTGCTAAAAACCTTACAAGATGCCAATTTCACAATTGCATTGTTCTGCTGCTGGAGGAATTAGTTCGGTTGAGTTGCACAGAAAAGTAACCCCATAGAAACAACTCTAGTGGAAACATGTAAAATTTAATCTGCAAGCTAAAATCTGCCTGGTTTAAGTAGAGTAGTTTTAGGGCAAGTAACTAACAGGTTCTCTCCAGGAACATCTTTATGAATAAAACTCCCAGAGGTATCTGTTAGCTCGAGAATAGGTGTATATGATTAAAAACAATTCAGTGGTTCTAATAGTTTCTATAATTTCCAAGCAGGTAACCTTTCATCAGAGTCTTTTCTAATTTGAATACATTTCAGATGTATAAACTTCCACGCTCAGACTTCTTGCAAATTCCCCATTGCTGAGGAGTCCACGAATTCGGAATATTAAGAATGAGGAAAGCCATCTATCATGCCAAGAAGGAATCTTTAATATTAAAATTGGGTGTGGACAGACAAAGGACAGGAGTAACATCTTATACTTATTTGTATAATAAATGTTATTGATTTGTTTTTATATAATGAATCATAGATTGGGAAAACATATTAGAATAAGAAAATTAAAACTGTGTGCTTTGGTGACAAGATATATGTATATAAGAAAGTAGTATGTCTTGATGGTTTAATATACAGGGAATCATATAAATAAGGGTTAACACCCTATTACTTTATCTATAAATTTAATTACTACACAGAAGCAGACACCCCTTCTGATACCATTTTTGTCCCAAAAGCAGAGCTTTTAGTTTTTCCTTTACATATACATCGAGGGTTCCATAATCCACAACTACAGAATAAAAAAATAATGATACAGGATAAATATTCTTTCATTTCATTTTAATGATAACTAGTATTAAATGTGTCTTTAGTTTCAGAAATGTTAAAATTTGTTTCAGCCACATAATACAAAGAAATATCAATATTTAAATAAACTTTGCATACATACCTTGCTTTTACTTTTAAATTCTTTTATGGTTTTGTCTTCAATAAATTGCTGACCTATAATAAAATGTTGATTAACATACTTGTAATTATTATAATTTGTTAGTTGATTTGCACTCTGAAAACCTTTCCAACATGTTTGACTTAAAATGAGGTTGTGTATAGATAAACATGGTTTCACAGTGAAGGGGCATTTTGAATATTATTAAATAAAAAATTACTAGCGTAGCAAATGAACCTACCGTGTTTCCCCGAAAATAAGACCTACCCCGAAAGTAAGACCTAGCACTATTTTCTAAACCTGCCCTAATATAAGACCTACCCCGAAAATAAGACCTAGTGTAAATTTCCAGTTCCAGGAAGACTTTTCAGGGAGCAACCATGCACCCGCGAAACACCCCCAACACACTCACACCCACTATTTGGCACCATAAATATATAAGACCTACCCCGAAAATAAGACCTAGTGTGTTTTTGGGAGCCAAAAAAAAATATAAGACAGTGTCTTATTTTCAGAGAAACACGGTAGCATATAAAGAATACAGTTCTTTATTTACAACTCAATGGTGTTGATCTGTTAATTTCCTACTCAAATTTGCTTGTTTTATGAAGCTTTAAAAATAGAGATGGATTAACTTTTGGCACGTGTCTAAAATCTACTACAACTTATTTTTGCCTAATTCTGCAGTTCTATGCTGTCCTCATATACCTTGAGTAGATGGTATATATTCATAAGATATGACTGGCTTTTCATATACAGTGCTTTCAGAAAGTATTCAGACCCCCTTCATTTTTATCAATTTTGTTATGCTGCAGCCTGATTCCAGTTGTTGAAATTCATTTTTTCTCATTAATCTATATTCAGCACCCCATAAAGACAAGTGAAAACAGAATTTTAGAAATGCCTGCAAATTTATT
The DNA here is from genome assembly GCA_009733165.1 of Naja naja. Lineage (NCBI taxonomy): Eukaryota > Metazoa > Chordata > Lepidosauria > Squamata > Elapidae > Naja > Naja naja. The sequence continues at coordinate 26,449,663 of CM019159.1, read as the reverse complement.
AAAAAGAAAAAAACGGAAATATCAAATTGGCATTAGTAATTCAGATCCTTTGCAACAAGGATGAAACAACATTAGCTCTGGTGCCTCTCATTACTTCTCTTGCTGACGTGTTTCTGCACTTTGATTGGAGTCGACTGTGGTAAATTAAATTGACTGGACATGATTTGGAAAGGCACACACCTCTCTATTAAAGGCCTCCCAGCTGACAAAGCAGAGCAAAAGCCATGAGGTCAAAGGAACTGCCTGCAGAGCTCAGAGACAGGCTTACTGCAAGGCAGAGATCTGGGGAAGATTTCTGCTGCACTGACGATTCCCAAGAGCATAGTGGCCTCCATCATTGTCAAATGAAAGATGTCTGGCACAACCAGGACTCTTCCAAGAGCAGGTCTCCTGGTCAAACTGAGCAATTGGGAGATAAGAGCCTTAGTAAGAGAAATGACCATGAACCCGATGGTTACTCTGACCGAGCTCCAGAGATCCCTATGTGGAGATGGACAGAGCTCCAGAAGGACAACCATCATGGCAGCCCTCCACCAATCTGGGCTTTAGGGCAGAGTGGCTAGACAGAAGCCTCTCAGTGCAAAACCCACTTGGAGTTTGCAAAAAAGCACCTGAACATTCAGACTGTGAGGAACAAGATCCTCTGGTCTGATGAAACCAAGACTGAATTGTTTGGCCTCAATTCTAAATGTTATGTCTGGAAGAAACCAGGCACCGCTCATCACCTGTCCAATACCATCCCAACAGTGAAGCATGGTGGTAGCGTCATGCTGTGGGGGTGTTTTTCAGCAGCAGGGACTGGGAGATTGGTCACGGTTGAGGGAGATCCTCAAAGAAAACCTGTTCCACAGCGCTCAGGACCTCAGACTGGGCCAAAGCTTCACTTTCTAACATGACAATGATCCTAAGCACCCAGGCAAAACATAGGAATCACTAGGGATAACTCTGTGAATGTCCTGGAGTGGCCCAGCCAGAGCCCTGACTTGAACCTATTGAACATCTCTGGAAGGACCTAAAAATGGCTGTCCGCCAACTGTCACCATCCAACCTGACTAAGCTTGAGAGGGTTTGCAAGGAAGAGTGGCAGAAAATCCCCCAGTCCAGGTATACAAAGCTAGCTGTGTCATACCCAGAAAGACTGGAGGCTATAATTGCTGCCAAAAGTGCTTCAACAAAATACTGAGTGAAGGGTCTGAATGCTTGTGCCAGGGGTCTGCAACCTTAAAAACCCTCAAAGAACCATTTGGATCTGTTTCCCACAGAAAACACTGGGAGCCACAAAACCTGGCTGGGTGTGGCCAATTCAATGTCACTCCCACCCAGTCACATGACACCCCCTCTAGCCACGCCTATCCAGGTTTCATGGTTCTCGGTGTTTTCTGTGGGAAATGGGTCTCTCTCCCTCTCTTTTCTTTCCATCCCTTTCCCTCCTTTTTTTCTTTCTTTCTCATTGAATATGATAGCAAATTCAAAATAAAGTTACTAATTGTGGGAAACTGCTTCTCTGAAATCTTTTCATAGTGAACTCTAAGTTGGTAGAAGCTGGAAAGATTGTACTAACAGCAACAGCATGTATATTTTGATTTCTTTTGAGTTTGACAATATAATACATTAATCAAAATTATAAATATTCTTATTTTCAGATGCATTTTTTGCCATCTCTGTTATTTCCTTAAAAAAAAAATCAGACTTGCTTCCAATTTGTGCCTTCTGGCAAATTGCAGTTTTCTTGGCAAGAGATCTTGCTTGCCATTACTTTCGTCATAGGTCTGAGAGTTCTTTCTTTCTTTCTCTTTCCTTTCTTTCTCTCTCCCTCAATTGTTTCTCTTTTTCCTCTCTCTCATTCTCTCCCTCCATCATTTTCTCATTTCTCTCTTTCTCTGTCCTTTTCTCTTTTTCATCTCTTTTTCGCACACACATGCACAAGCGAAATACCCTCCTGGGCCAGGATCATGGTGGTGGTGGGGATAGGGACCCCTCCCCTGCTGCCGCCACTGCGCAGTGAGGTGAGTAGCCAGCTGCGCTGCGCAGGACAGCTGGAGCTCTTCCCTTCCTGCATCCGGCGGCTGCTGCCCCTCCCCATTTCCCTTCTTCCTGAGCCAACATGAAGGGGACTGCGGCTGGCACTGAGCTGCCTGCAAAGGACGTGAAGTTGCAAAAAGCAGCCAGTCGCCGACAGTACGGAGAAAATGCTAGAGGTGCTTCAGCTGTGCTGCTCTGCAGAGACGCTCACACCTTCTTGGGGCGGAGAGATCACGCGATCGGGTCGGCAGGGTGCTGCAGGAGAGGGGTCAAAGAGCCACATGTGGCTCTCAGGCTGCAGGTTGCTGACACCTGGCTAAGAGCCTTGGTGGCGCAAATCCTACCAGGCTCAAGGTTGACTCAGCCTTCCGTCCTTCCGAGGTGGGTAAAATGAGGACCCAAATTGTTGGGGACAATATGCTGACCCTGTAAACTGCTTAGAGAGGGCTGTAGAGCACTATAAAGTGGTATATAAGTCTAAGTGCTATTGCTATTATGCCAGTGTGATATTTCAGTTTTTTTTCTTTTTAATAAATTTAAAGACATATCTAAAATTCTGTTTTCACTTTTGTCATTATAGGATATTCAGTGTAAGTAATGAGTAAAAATGAATTTCAACAATTGTAGAATCAGGCTGCAGCATAACAAAATTGACAAAAGTGAAGGGGATCTGAATATTTTTTGACCGCACTGTACTTCTGAATATCATTTTAGGATGCTAAAAAATAGATACATAAGAAGGCAGAAATTGCACTTTCACCAACTTAATTTCATGTATCTAGCTGCTGATATACACTTTCAGTCTGAGGTCTTATAGTTCATTCTATCTGTATCCATTCTCTTCTACACATAGGTCAATTTAACATGGAGTATTTTATATATTACTGCAGTTTTTTTTCAGTCAAAGAATCTTAAAATAAGTATGAACAATTCAAAACCTTGAATTTTGATATCTGTATTTCTTAATGGAACACAAGGTCTGGTTTCATTGGTTTAGACAGCCTCCATGTTTGCATGGTTATCCATTAGGTCCATGCAAAGCAATTCAGATTCACCTTCACAAACAGATTTATAAATGAAGACAAATGTTGAATCTATCCATCAAAGGAAAAATGCAAGGGAATTTGCTTTGTATTGCTGTAAAATTTTTCCTGGTATCCCTGTAACAAGCCAAAGCCAGAAAAACCTTATTCGCAAACATTTTGGGTGTGAAGAACCCAAAATAGCTTTTGTGGGAGTGTGCTATAGAAAACAGAAAGGTATATTCTTGGGCAAAAGTTCCCAAATTTTTTGGGTGACCTTACTGGAGGAAGCGTCTTCCAATAACATACTCCAAATCTGACTAGTACATCTGAAAAAAAAATTGGAAGATCTGCAGAGGTAATCACTTGATTTGGAAAGCAGCTTCAAAGGAACCCTGCACTTAAACTTTTATTGAAATTATTTCAAATATAAATATTTTGCCACTAGATTTTAGCTATGCAATCTGATGGGTGCTGAGTTATCCACTATGGAATGAAGAAACAAATGACTGGCTCCACTGTAGAATTCTACCTAGGAAAGGACACACTACTTTATCTGTTTTTCCTAATACTACTACTACTACTGCCTGATGATTTATTAATGGAATATAAAAAGGAAAAATCAGCAAAATGTCATCCTATATCTGTATCCAATGGGAAGCTTTATTAGATTTCAATTTTCTCTAGGAAGGAAAGGATTTTTTTTCTACAGAAAAAGAAAAAAAAACCTTGCCTTTTAATTAACAAAGCTGTATCATTCCATCATTCCGAGTCACTTCAGGAAGTCAGAATGTTTCCAGCAGAAGAGTGGAAGAAACAATGAATTATTTGTTTCGGATTAGGATTATCTAAATTGGGATCAGAATTATTCTCCCTCCTCCTGCAGAAAACTTTGATTTTATTAAAAATGACATCAGCTACCTTTTGAAGAAATTACGTTTTGAGTTTCTGAGTCTTCCTTCACAGGCACGGAGATTTCAGGTGTAACATTTGTTTCTAGTAATTGTTGTGGAGATACATGGTCTTCCAACATAAAGGTGTCAGCTGGTTTAACACATGGAGTGCTTTTAAGAGAAATACTGGTAGAATCCCAGTCAGATGTATCTAACAACAACAAAAATATTTAAAAAAGATCAAAGCAGTAAATACAACATACAATAGTTTAGCAAATGTTAACCCAACGTATTTTGAAATCAAGTAATATAAAGATCTATTAACTTGCCAATATTAACAACAAAAACGTCTATGGCTGAAGCATTCCTACATCTCTAATATCAGCATTTGTTTCTTATAATACTGATACTGGAAAATATTTTGACTTAACTATTACGTTTATTTATGCATATCCCAGATGAAAAGAATTCAATCTTCTAAGGTTTAACAGAAAAGCACATGTGGTTTATTTTTTTTAAGAGGATACAACATTTAGTTTCATAAGCAAATTTTAATTTTAATTTTTTTTGCAATACATGGCAAAATCTGATGTTCTTAAAAACTTTCAAATGTATGATACATAAATATGCATAAAGTATTTCAGGACCTTCAATATCATCTCCTTCATCCAAACCAAGTTCTTCCATTAAATCTGAAAGAAGAAATTAATGACATTAGAATATAAAATATGCAATAATACATATAGTATTTTAAGATCCATATAATATAGTTACCTGATTTTTGCTTTTCTATGATTACCTTCTTTAAAACAGGAGGAGATTCACATACCAAGTTTTCTTTTGTGATCTTTTGCTATAAAGATAATTCAGCTAAGAATGAAATAAGATACCACAATGTAGTAATAAAAATAGTTAAATAAAGTTCACATAACAAAAGGAGTACTAACCTGCAAACTTGGTTTTCCTAGGGAAAAAAGGGAAACAAGTTACCTAGATAATATACTGCAACTTTTAAATTTGTGTGAATCCCATTCTTGTGTTAGACAATATTCGTTTGTTACAAATAGAACAAACAAAACTTCCAGGGAATAAATGACAATTAGGGACAGCTCCAAAAAAGCAGAGCCAGTAAGTAGAGCAGAATGAAGAGCTGGCAAGTAGACCAGATCTTTGTAAGTCCTGTTCAGACAACAAGGAGACTTGAGATAGTCCCTAGGTGCTTCAGACAGTTGCTTCTCGCAAGACAGCAGGTCTAGAGCTGCGGGAGACCAGGGAATAGTCAACTCGCTCAAACAGCAGTAAGTGCCTTTAAAAGGAACCAGGTTGACATATTTCCTTTTCTAATCACTTTCAGAAATTCCTTGTTAACTGCTTTTCAGCTATTAAGAACCTTTGGATCAACATGTTTTACAGCATCAGGTGAGTTTTTTTTTCAATTCTTAGTAAAACAAATTTTAAATATGAAGTTAAGGATTTAAGTTTTTTTCTGGAATAAACAATAGAAGATTAAAATTTTGATTTTAGAAAGTTACAAATTGACTAAGGGACCATATAAATTTGAAAATAGACTTTTGAATTAATTATAAGAATATTTTCCATAAGAAAATGCTTTTCATTTTAAAAAATATTAACATATTAACATATTTGAAGTATTAACAACACTTCAAAATTGGATACTAGCAGAAACTAGAAGTAACTAAATATTATAATTAAAGAAACTTGACTTGCTAATACAGTATGAAGCAAAGTATTATAAAACTAGATGTATTGAAAGGTATTTCTAAACAATGGGAAAAATGTTATACTGGAAATACAAAACAATGTCTGATGTCCTAATAAATAACAAACCAAGGGAGCAACCTGGATAATTTTCCTATATTGGATTTACAAGTGGGTTCTTAAAGCTTTGAAGAATTTTGTGAGAAGGGACTAAGAAAAAATGAAAATAAATCAAGTTCATTGACAATATTTGAAGGAACTAAAAATCAAGGTTGTTAGAAGCAAAAGGAATGAATATAAACGTGTTTTGTCAAGATTAAAATAGATATTTATGGTAACCATTACTAGACATCAGGAATAAAATGATTAGGTGTTATATGTTTGTTTATAGATAAGAAATAGAATATGGGAAGATCAGGTCATTTGTTATATTTTAAGAAAAGGTGATGAGTAACTAAAATTGTTTGTACTTGTGATAATTCATTACATTTTTCTTTTTTTTATTCTTTTCCCTTTTCTATTTTCCTTTTCTGCACCCTTTTTTATTCTTTTGTTAGATATTTCATAGGGTTATTGTAGGAGGAAAATATATAGTATACGTTGTACATTAAGGCATAATTTGAATCAGGCAGACCCAGGATAAAGTTTTACTCAGTTATGGAAATATATTGCTGGCAATATATTGGCAAAATATATATAAATCCACCCATCTACCAACCCTCCCCCCCATATCCTTTAGCCACTCAATTATATTTTCCATATCTAAATGACTGAAAAACATTTAAAATATTTATATATGTTGATATAACAAAAAGGATAATTTTTGATGAATTTACCATTAAATGGTTCTTGTATAATACTGTGCCTGTGTATTCCAGTTTTGGCAGGAGATGTAGGCAAAGAACTAACAGTTGGCTTCCTGGGGCTTTCTGATGTACACTATTGGAAACACACATATGTGAGAAACATGCATACAACTATGGTCATATACTCATTTTGTTTATTTTTCTACAGAAAACAAAGATATTCCTGAACATATTATGAAAGCTTTTAATTACAGAGAACATAAAAGCATTTTGATTTGTAAGTTTAGTTTTTAAGAAATGGTTAATTTCCATTTACTTACAACTGAAATGTTTGAGCAGACATTCATATTAAGGATTGGAACTGTTCCCATTTTAATTTACTAGAGTAGAAAAGTTAGCTGGAAACAAAGTGATTAAAAAAAACATTTACAAAATCTGATCTGTCCAACACACTAAATTTCAAATCTCCTTTCTGAAGTACCTCACACCTATTTCAACTAAGAATGCATCCCAGAATGAGTTGGTTATAACTCAGGACCAAAAGCAAAGTGAAATATTAGTATTCCAAAATTGTCAGTATCAGTTATCATTATTCTCATGTGCCATATAAGAGAAGCCACTAGAATCTCATACAAGAAAAACATTTTATTAAACACAAAAAGTATATATTTATAACTGAAGTAGCCTTTAAGCATAAAGACAATTTCATAATGCAAAACTATAGAGGAAGCCTTCAATAATAACACATTTCCAACTGTGGACCCTATATTATATTAATTTATATTTCATATAATTAGAAAATTACTCCTTTATTTAATTCTATGGGTAGGATATTCAACTGGGTTGTATCCCAAAAATTGTAAGCCACCCTGAGTCTTCAGAGAAGGGCGGCATATAAATATAATTTAAAAAAACTAAGCAATATTAAACACCACTGATAATTTCTATGACCACAGTTGTACTGGGCAGTTTCAATTCACCTCACCAAAGAAATGTCATGGAGGCAAAGAGACCTATGTAGGGTCTCCTGCTTGGGTGGTGGGTTGGATTAGATGACCTACAAGATCCCTTCCAACTCTGTTAATCTGTATCAGATAGAATTATGTGTCTCAATGAGGCCCTTTAAGTTGATTTGTCTAAACCAACCAGCACTTGCAGGAAAGTGAAGTAGTAAGTTCACTTTGCTTTTAGTAACAAGGGTGCTTTGGGGCTATGCATGCAGGTTTAAGGGAATACTTTACTAAAATCTTTATTGAAGTAAAGGACTTCACTTCACTTTGATATTAAGAATCAAATGTATAGTTACAGCATGTCTACATCACTTATTTTTTTAAAAATTGCTTAATTCTCATTATCTATGCTAAATTATGTTTTATTATTATTATTAGATTTGTATCTCTTTCTGTTGAGACAGAGATGTCAATGACATAGAAAATATTATCTATTTAATATATAACATTATCTATATAGACAGATGAATTCCTAGAATTCTGTATACAAATACGTGGTTTGAAATTAAAAATATTTTTCCTGAGAAGATATTTTTGTCATTGGCCACTTTAATACAAAATGAGTAAAGTTTATAAGTAATTGTGTGGAAAATAACTCAAATTAAACTCCTTGGAGCTTCAAACAATTATTCTGATTTAATAAGAAATAAGCTTGCTTAGCAAGTTACAGTAACTACATATCCATAGGCACTAGAAACTAAAACTGATTAATACAAGAAACAATAAATCAAAACAGATTTTAAAATGGAAGTATTTCTTTGAACTCAGAGCACAGAAAATTTTAAAACCTACTTCTGAATCCCATGGAGATTCTGTACACTTGACCTCTTCATCTTTGTCCTCGCCCAAAGCTGATTTAGCTATAAAATAAAATAGTAAATTCTTTGCAAAATACTCAGTGCTCATTATTCAAAAATTGAGATTGTGGCAATTCAGATTAAATAACTGAATAGTTTTCATAGCTGCATTCTGACATTAGCTATGCACACTACTTTTATTGAAATATTGCTAAGGAGCCAAAACAAAATTAACTGAATCTTCTTGGTCAGCCCACAAATAAAAAAGTTGTTTTCAGAAAAGAAAACAACCCTCTCCTTACACAGATTTTCAGAAACCAGAAGTTTTTAAACACAGAGCGTGAAAATTGAAATATAATACTCTAAAGAACAACAGTATCCCAACAGATGTCCAGTACATAATAAATCACTTATTTACAAATAGGCTATTTCCAGAAACAATTTTGTTTATATATTTTAATCTTACAATATTAAACTATATTAAAATTCATGGCAATAACCAATTAATTATTGGTTTCATGAATTTTAGTTATTAAACTATTAGCTTAATGAAACTGTAATGCATAAATATGAGAAGTGACTTTATTACTGCTAATTGGCATGTGATGCACACTAGTTAATATAACTAAAGTTGTACCTTTTGGTGAGATATTTGAAGACTGCCTACAAACAATACTTTTTTTATTGGCAAAATCCTGTTCACCACCTTCTTCATCTTTTGAAGGTTTCTCCTAACAGAAAGAACAACGTTCAGTCTTTATTGTATATAGCAATTGGAAATTGTAATGTCCTGTTATTAGTTTAAAGAAGTCTTTAGAATGTATGACTAAAATTTTACTCTATGTGATTTTATCAGGGAGTCATAAACTGTCTGGGATATTGCCTATGCTGAAAAATACAATGTTAAAATTCCATGAAAACAATCATGAGAAGTAAATGTATCAATTTTAATTTTTAATAGCATATATATATATATATTCCATCCAAACAAAAGCTCTTTTGGGGGCCTCCAAAATTTTTAAAAGTGGGAAAGAGTACCAAGACCATAAATTATACATTTTCACTATGTACACTTATTTATTTGTTACATATATTATAGTTGCTATTACCATTAACAAAATAGTGGTTATTATTACCATCATTTTATTAATCAATAAAATAAAACAATTAATCAAATTAACTATAAATATACATAATTATGTTATAGTATGAATATGTATGCCTTATTTTCTTTGTACCAAGCAATTTATAATTAAAAGAAAAGCTAACAATTATAAAATTAATTTTGAGAAAAAAATTAGAAGCCATTTTTAAAAACTGGAAATGCAGTCTGGGGACGTGTGTAAGTGCACTAAGGTGCCTACTGTCCCTGTCAGATTTTAGGTTTTTTTCGTTTTGTTTGTTCAGATTTGTAATTTTTTAAATAAATGAATGAATAAATAAATGAAGTAAAAAATAGTGGGTATCCTAGCTGTAAGTAATTTTGGCTTCATGAAAAATCAGCCTCTTGAATTGTATATAGAACTATTAAGCCAGTTTGGGTATTTTTGCTTCATTTGCATATTATCAAATCTATGCATTAATCTGGATTCTGTGCTCTAAATCAGTGGTTCCCCAACTTTCCCATCTTGGCAGCCTGCCCTGACACAGGAGGAATAGCATTATGAGTGGCAGGCACACACATAGTTCAATTTGTATAAGCCGAGCGCATGTATGTCCTCCCCTCACAGAAATGGAGATCATGCACGAGTGAAGGATCCTTGTGCCTGCGTGTGAAGCTCCACTCGTGCTCACAGCTGATAATTACACTTGTGAACGAAGCTCCGCTCATGCAAGAGAGCCCTTGCGTTTGTGAAGTTCCACTCCCTCTTCATGCGCGAGCACAAGCACCCTCTGCTTGTGTGGAGCTTCACACACATGTGCTTGCCCATTTCTCCCGCAGCCAGGTTTTGAACAGGTCCGGGGGTTGGGGACCCCTGCTTTAAATGATTAAATGATTTGGAATGGATGTTATTTCTCTTGTGCCATTAAAATATCATTAATGAACAAGCTTGTTAAAATACAGTTTTTTATTTATGAAATCCAATTTTATTGAAAACATTTTGCCTTTACAATAGACTCACTTACTTTCGAATCAGATTGGAAAGTTTTCAGATTTTCATCCTCACTATATTTATATATATTGTTGGCTCATATATTGCTTCTTCCAGTTTTTTTGAATCCACATATTCCTTTTCTCCAGGGATCTGATATCCTGCAAAATCAGGATTCCTAATATTCTGTTGTGTACTTACGTTTTTTCTGAGTTCTGCTTCCGATCCAGAATCATGACTTTCAGTATCATCCAGAACGGAATCCATGTCATTTTCATGAGAGTTAGTTGAGAAAGTAAACAGTGTAGTTTTTTCAACATTCTCCAAAGAAAAAACAGTTTTGCAGAACTGTTTTTGATTCTCATATGACAATTTATTCTTCTTCTCAGTGTCCTGGAGTTTTTGTAATTTCTGAAATTGATTTTCATAACTAGATTCTTTCTCAAACGAATGTTCAGGTCGTTCCTTATTTACCTTGTTAGTAATTGTATGGTCATGTGAAGATTCAGAATGACCAGAAATAAAAGCTTCAGGAATATTAGTACCATCTTGCACCTTTTCATTTTGTACACTGCATACTTCATTATTAAACAGATTTGCTTCCCTCTCATGTTCATTTTCTCTGGAATGTTCTTTCCCTCCTGATTTGGCAACATATTCATCTTCCTTATCTTCTGCCTTGGTCCAATTTATGTTTTCTTGCTCCCTTTCTGTACTGAAGTGCTCCTCCATTTCTTTTACTTCCTCCTCCTCTTCCTCCTCCTCCTCCTCCTCCTCCTCCTCCTCTTCATTTTTCTTCTCTTCTTTCCGCTTCCCATAAAATTCTTCCTTACTGCTTGCAAAAGAACTATCAGAATCATTTAATTCTTGCTTATTGTGGTTAATTTTTTTTGGCATTGTTTTTTGAATATTTTCTTTTGATCGATTTTTGTTTTCATTGTCTTCACAAAATCACATGTGGGTATAAAAACATACAATAAATAATAACATACAATGGATGAATTCAAACTTATTACCTGTTTAGAATGCAATGTTCTCTGGGAACATTTGGAAAAGGAGCCAGGTGAGGAATGGACAGAATGAGGGAAGGTTTTGACTTGGAACAAAGGCTTAGGAAGGGATTCATTGCATTCTTCAAAATCATAATCTGCTTTATTTTGCTGTGAACTGCTTAAGGGTTCTGTTCGGATAGCGCAATCTTTCTCATCTACTGCATCAAAATACAAACACACACAGACATTAAAATACAGTTAATGTTTTCTATAGGTAAGAAATATAATCATAACTTATTTTGTTCAAGCAACTTACAGTTTTTCAAGAAGTCCCATGGAACTTTCATTAGCCGAGCCAAACTTGGTTTTTCTGGTTTCTAAGAATAAAAATGGAAGCGGACAGAAGTTTTCACTGTAACAAACATTGCTCTACTATCTTTACATTTTGCTCTTCTTTCAAAAAAGGTAAGACTTATTAATGTATCAACCCGCCCCTTTCCTATTTTATTCTGCAAACAATGGATGAACTAAGAAGTCAAACTTAAAACAGTGTGGAACTTCTGTCCAAACTTCTATCCATAATAATACTGCACTGATAATAACATATTATTTTAATTCTAGCCACTTGGCTAGGGTGCTTTAGTTTGGAATACTGCATTAAGCAGGATGTTGAATTTATGAATATATAGTCCAGGGGTGGGATTCTACCGATTCTGACTGGTTCTATAGAACCCCTTGTTAACTTTCTAAGCAGTTCAGAGAACTGGTAGTTAGAAGAAATCTTTTGTTTTTTTTCCACCCTTATTACATCCTTGACAGTATGCCTAGACTTACTCTGTCTCCGAAGGTTTTTTTTTTCTTGATACTTAAAGGGGAAGGGCTGTTTTAACCTTTTGACACTGCTGTTGGGAGGAAATACTCCCCTGGAAATACTTCTTCTTGGCTAGCTAGAAAGATTGACATTCAAACATGAGTTTACATACCCTTTCTGAGTTTTGGCCTAAAACTGGTTTTTGGTGAAGTTTAATTCTGTGTTTGGTGACATTTAATCCTATGTTTATTGATGGGATAATGCTCCCTATTCAGCTATGTTTGGAAGGAAAAAGATTAATCTCTGTTCCTGAAAAGAAACTGGTTTGAGAAAGCTGGCTAGTTCCTGTGTCTTTTTGTTCTAGTAATTGGTTTAACAAGCAAGAGCTACTGTTGTGATTCAATTATTTGTATTGTGTTTGAATTTTTTTCCTGCCTCATGGTTTCTTTTTCTATCTGGGAGGGGTCTTCCTTCGCTGCTTTAATGGTATCTGGCACTGTCCTTTTGGGGTGTATTTCCAAGAGGCAGGATGCAAGCATGGCACTGGTTTTTTTACTGCCTTTCTGGGGTGGGGGTGGGGAAAGTGACTTTTCCTTAAATCTGGATGATTTCCTTAGGATATCTTGTGAGGTGAGCAGCTGGTATCTTTAAGTAGTGAAAATGGTTCTAAGGATTGCTTTTCCTGGGTGTGCTCTTTCTGGACAGCTTAAATGACCTCTCTGCTAAAAGGTTTCACTTTATGAGCAAGAGTTGGCTGCTGATAGTTATCATTGTATTTTAACTATTTTAATTCCTCAAGGTGCTCTGGCACCCTGCCTGATTTGTAACTCCAGCTTGCAGGTATTTTTAATCTAATGATTGCAAGCAAAGAAGCTTTTTGTATTTTTGTATAGGTAATCCTAGACTTACAACAGTTCATTTAGTGACCATTCAAAGTTACAATGGCACTGAAAAAAGTGACTTATGACCATTTTTCACATTTACGACCATTGCAGCATCCCCAGTCATGAGAGGCCAGGTGAAGAGAAGCGCCCCTTGACGTGACGTCGAGCTGACCACGCCCACCAAGTCACACCCGCCAACTAAGCCACGCACACAGAACCGGTTGTTAAAAAATTTGAATCCCACCCCTGAAATAGTCCCTTTCAAGTCTGATTGTATGCATATTTTTCAAATAACAAAAAATGATCCAAATACTACTACAAAATCATACTCAATCAGCACAGCTTTTTCAAAATGGTCTCAGCTTAGAAAATATTTCCTACTCCAATATTTTTTTCCAAATTCAAAATCAAACTTTTGGTTCTAAGCTTGGGGGATTTTGTTTTACATGTTTTTATGTTCAGTGACTGGCTAGTTTTAAATATTTACACACCATGAAGACTTGTAGAATCAATAAAATAGCAAAGGGCTGGAATGCGGAAGAGCAGCTAAAAGCACATATTTAGAGAATGGAAACAATTTCAGAATTATTGGTATAAAGCAGTTTCATACTACAATATTTAAACTACAATTTTATGTAGTTTGTTAATCTACATCTTATGCTTGGGTGCTTATTAGTATGAAAGTGAATAAGTATGCATTTGCTATTGAACCCAATCTACTATCTGTTGCCTGTTTCTTCTCTGGGCTCAGTTCTGTGGCTGCCTGCACAGGTATGCCAGGGTGCAAAATATGGGCTTAACTGCTGTTTATATTGTTTGCTATAGGAATTCTTTTTAATGTTTTAATCTCTTTTCCTGTAGAATGGGTATCTGTGGAGCTTGAATGGCCTGCTCTCCCTCCTATTTTTGTGAAACTAGAACAAAAAAATAAAGCATTTGTTTTAAATTCTCATCATTCTCCCTCCATAGTGGAACATTTGCCTTATTTTCTTTTACATGAAATAAAAGTATTTGAATGTTGCTGTATTAGAAACAAGGCACATGAATCTTTCTGATGGAACCATCCCAAAAGGAGATGTTTTGTTCTGATTGCAAGTCAAAATATGTTTTCTGATTCAGAAAACATTTATAGGGCATTTTTCAGGTAGTATCCACATTCCTGAAACTAGAATAGGGTATTCAAACTGTTCTACCTGTTCCCTTATTCCATGGCTGCACTCCAATCTCAGATTAAAAATTTTTGCTTTAGTTTTCTCATAATTTCATGTAAAATCTAATCTGTAAAGTCTGAATACTGATTAGCTATAACAATCAAGAGCAAGAGCATTTAGACTTATTTACTGCTTCATAGTGCTTTACAGCCCTCTAAGTGGTTTACAGAGTCAGCATATTGTGCCCAACAATCTGGGTCCTCGTTTTATTGACCTTGGAATGATGGAGGACTGAGTCAACCTTGAGCCAGTGAGAACTGAACTGCCAAGTGCAACCAATTGGCCATCAGCATAATTAGCCTACAATACTGCATTCTAACCATTGCGCCACTATAGCTCAAGCTGTATGCATTGCATTAAACTTAAGATCTAAATTGAAGTTCATATTTTCTTTTCATCCAAACAAGTATTAATTAGTATCATAACATATTTCTCATTGTTAGAGGTTTTGAGTGTTCACTATACAAAATCCTACCTTGGGACTGGAGCCTAGTTCCTCCTCTTCTGAAGAAAGCCAGCTATCATCATCTGTTTTTTCAGAATTGCTTAAACAGAGATACATATATACATATAAATAAGAATATCTTTTTCCAAAACTTCCTGAATTTAAATCAAAATTTAAATCTTACCTCATAGAATCTCCAGAAGAGTGGTTATCAAAAACTGCAAAAAATCCAAACACAAAGAAAAATAAAAATGCAATCAAGTGACAAAAAATTATAAAGATTTTTTTTATATTAAGGTAAATCAAACTGCAACTTTAAATGAAGAAATATATCTTAAAAATAAAAAAAAACTTAATAGTGAAAACAAGTTGGCAAACATTATTTAATTAGATTTTTTGTATTTATTGTTAGCTTTTCCAATTTTTAAACTGGAAGTTATATTTGGTATAAATATTTATTTATTTATTTATTTATTTATTCGACTTATATGCTGCCCCCTCTCCAACAAGGACTCAGGGCGGCTCACAGCTAAAAGAAGATACAACAATAAATAAATAAATTAAAAACATATTAAACAAATAAAGCCGAATTAAAGTTAAAACCCCATAATTAAATAAAATCAACCCCCAGAGAATCAGCACAGCCCGGATTGTAAAAAGAGCCAAGTCTTCAAATCGTGGGAAGGTGAAGATCAGGGGTATATTTGCAGTCAATTGCATCTTTGCACAGAAGTTCACGATTTTACTGCTTGTTTTATGGAATTTCCATTTCAATAGCAATTTTCTGTTTGTTAAATAAAAGAATGACATATGTTATTCTAAGAGTGAAACACGAAAAAGGCTACCATGCACAAAAAAATCCATAAGCATTCAGCAGTCTGAGCCCAATTTTTATATTAATAAGCACCCAAGCATATGATGCTGATCAGGGGTGTCAAACTCAATTTTATCGAGGGCCCAATCAGCACTGATATGTTTAATGATTACTGCAATTTTCAGAAGTTAAGGCCAGAATAGCATCCAACTATCACAGAAAGAGGTGAACCATTTCCTAAGAAAATGTCACTTTTGCTCCAGATTGTAGGCTCAGCTTTTAAATCCGTTCTGTGGGTCAGCAGATTTCAACTGCAATACCAACAGCCAGGTTTATTCTACAATGTCTTTTATCCATATAATTGCAGCAACAGAGCAACTGGGTCCAACAACACAAAACAAACAAGCAAACAAAATCTCATTTTAATTCCAAACATAGACATAATTCAAAACATAGACTGAGCCTTGGTGGCGCAGTGGTTAGAGTGTAGTACTGCAAGCTACTTCTGCTGCAGCCAGCTGCCTTCAATTTGACAGGTCAAATCTCACTAGACTCAACCAAAGTTGACTCAGCCTTGCGAGGTGGGTAAAATGAGGACCCAAATTCTTGGGGGCAATGTGCTGACTCTGTAAACCGCTTAGAGAGGGCTGTAGAGCACTATAAAGCGGTATATAAGTCTAAGTGCTATTGCTATTGTGCTTGTCCTTCCGGGGGCAGAGCAGGGAGGAGGGGCGTGAGATGAAGCGAGGCAGGGGGTAGTGCAGCTGCAGCTGGAAACCATCATCCCCCCGAGAGCTTGAAGCCCTTTGTGTATGTGGGCTGATGGTTTCCAAGAGGTTGCGGCCCCTCAGCTGGAACACTCTGCAGCTCCGGAGCCTGCTGCCACCACCAGGCTGGCATCCAAGCAGCAGGCGCAATGTGTTCCCCTCACACACCCAATGCACCTCAGCCTTGCTGCGGGCTGTCGCCATTCAGCAGACCCGCCCAGCGGGTTATAAACTTATGTGTAGGATTATGTGTGAGCATGGAATTATTTTAAGCTTTGTTGGGAATTTTGTTAAAGACTTAAAATATTAGGAACTTAAGAAATAGAAAGAACATTATAATAGTTTTCAAGTCTGACTTGACAGCTGTCTCTGCATACTAGCCCCCAATACCTGTCTCTTTTCACACAAAATGGTAATATTATGCAAATTACACACAAAATAAATCTGCGCAAGGCCTTCTTGGCCATAGTTGCCCTAACTAAAAAACACCCTAGAATCTGATGGGCCATGAATCTATAGTCACTTGGTTCTATTAATATTTAAGGCTGTTCCTCTCATCCATGCCTTGACAGCTCCAGGCATTACTTGTTCAGTAACTGGTTGACGTACATAGCTGAGTATCGTCCATCTACTGATTATACATGACCTGAAGCTGATAGATGATCTTTCCCAATAGTTTAATATAAACGTTAAATGGAAGGGGCAAGAATATTGAGCTCTAAGGCACCATGCAAACTAGGGAGTCCAGATTCAACGTCTCTCCTTGCATCAGCAGGTCAAGGAGAAAAGAGAATCACCGGAACACATGCTTCACAGTCTCTATTTTCAGTCCTGAATTATCTCACTATCAATGGTATTGAAAGCTACTAAGAAATCAAGGAGAACTTAGGATGGTTGCACAACCATCATCCTGGATAAGCAAGAGGTTATTAATATGCAAGATCATGCCTCAATAAACAAATCCAAGTCTGCCAAGTCAGAGCACCTCAAAGTAAATCCAGGATACTTTATTTGTCAGATGCCTAAAATATTCCTCACAGCAGTCCTGTGAATATTCTTGTGGGAGGGTTTTCATTTTAAAATGGGCTGCTGGTTTGCATCTCTGGATGCCCAAAAGTAGAAAAATAGTTATATTTTTCTGCTTTTATCACCATGATATAATTGTTAACATGTTATTACATATGTTCAGTCAGATTTATGCTCTGTTATTCTTCAATAGTGGTCTAAGCAATTCTTCTGTCCTTTCATCACCTACAGGTGAAACTTGAAAAATTAGAATATCGTGCAAAAGTTCATTTATTTCAGTAATGCAACTTAAAAGGTGAAACTAATATATGAGATAGACTCATTACATGCAAAGCAAGATAGTTCAAGCCATGATTTTTTTTTTTTAATTACATTTATATGCCGCCCTTCTCCGGAGACTCAGGGCGGCTTACAATTTTTGGGATACAACCCAGTGTGCTCAGCAATAGCCTTCATTCCATTGTATATGCCTGCTTATTACTAAGCGGCATTTTTACAAAGTCAGCTTATTGCCCCCAACAATCATGGGTCCTCAATTTACCTTATTAAATTTGTCATAATTGCAATGATTATGGCTTACAGCTCATGAAAACCCCAAATCCACAATCTCAGAAAATTTCTGTAAATTCTAGTTATTACAAATATGGAAACCATACCTTTTTTTGTTTTTAATATTTGCAATAGACATATGCACAAAGCAAAAAGTTTTATTCAGAGTATAGAACAAAGCTGTTCCATCTGGAACATTCTACAGAAATATTTCAAACTCTTTCCTTCCAACCCACCCAACTCCCAAAATTTTGATTTTTAAAATGCAAGGAATTTTTTTAAAAAAACCCTTGCTCCCTCATTTTTTTATTCCTAGAATTAGCAAAAGAGTACTATTCACCCATTCAATCCCTACAAAAACAGGTCACCAAATATTAAAAACAACAACAATGATAACCTGCCAATTCTAAAAGATAACTTTACTTGGAATAGCTTATATCCTCTGATGATCAAAAAATATCTGTCTATCTCAGGTACCTGGGAAGCATTCAACAAGTGAATAAAAACACCAAATCCAGCCTAAACTTCTGGCTGACTATGAAATGAACCACAATAATCCCTAACAACAGAAGTAATAATTAAACTTCTTTTTTTGCAAACCGTCTAGAAAACTGAACTGAACTTGGAGCATACTGCTTCAAATATTCAACTGACATAAACAGATTTCAGAATTTTCAACTTAAAAATTCGAAGAAAAAATTATCAATAATTATCAGCCCATTTTTGTATATAGCAGCCTCCCTACAAAGGAAAGCTCATCCACAGAGCACACAAGAACACCATTACAGTATATTCAACTCAAGCCATTTAATTTTCTCTTAGCTAAAACATTAAACACAGCAGCAACTTTCCATACCAAGTAGCTAGCAACCTTTTTCTAAATCCAACCAACTGATTGCTGAGTGTAGGCTGACTCAACATCAAACCATGCTTTCTTGTCTATCCCCATTCCTCAGGATAGATGAGAATAGAATTCTGTGAAGAATTCTTTATTGGCCAAGTGTGATTGGAGACACGAGGAATTTGCCTTGGTGCAAATGCTCTCAGTGTACATAAAAGATACATTCATCACACTTAATAATAGTCATAGGGTACAGTAAGCAATCAAATCATACTAGGAAACAGTCAATATAAATTGTAAGGATGCAAGCAACAAAGTTACAGTCATACAGTCACAAGTGGAGGGGATGAGCGATAAGGAGTGATAAGAAGATTAATAATAATAGTAGTGCAGACTTTGTAAATAGTTGGACAGTGTTGAGGGAATTATTTGTTTAGCAGAGTGAGGAGTAGGCTTAGTAGCAACTTTGTCAACAATAAAATGTTTGTTAGGGGAGTAGTCTTGAAAAGAAAGAAATGGGCATTTAACTCCTAAGAACAAGTTGAGAAATTGATTATTGATTATAAGTCTTGAGAAATACCACTGCTCCATCAAGAAATGAAGAAAAATAGTAGGATGTCAGTACATCAGCTATCCTAGGTAGTATTATTATTATTTATTTATTTATTTATTTATTTATTTATTTATTTAGACTTGTATGCCGCCCTTCTCCCTAAGGACTCAGGGCGGCAAACATATAAAAAGGAATACATTTACAATAAAAAAATTAAACAAATACAAGTCTATAGGTAATATCCTATTTCTCATAAGTCTGACTGGAATGCAAATGTAGCAAATCACCACTATTAGGTCTGACCAGAATTGTTTATTGGCTTCCCCCCTAAAATAGCAAATTTATCTTTGTTTGCCTTGCTTAGAGTTCCTCAGTATTATTCAAGGAATCTGCAGAACTGTTTTCCTTGATAAAATTGTTATTATTCTTCAAGAAGAGACTGGCATCCCTGTTGCCAAGGGAAATCCATGGATTGCTACCTGTTGATAGGTATCCTGGCTATGACCTGTTGGTTCTACTACGTCAAGACTAGTTTGCAACCAGCAGGTCTATTCAACAGATATATTAATGCTGATGATGCTTGCCTTAGAAGCATACAAGCTCTTAATACATGTGCTTCAATTATAATGTGCAACACATTATGCTAACTTTACATCACTCTGCCAAAACTTAACCTTCATTAAAATCCTCTTCTAACTGTTTCCAAAGTTTTTCTTAGAAAATAGCTTGCTCAATGATTTCCTTGGTGTTCATAAGCTTTAGCTTAAATTCCAAAACTGCTTTGGACGTGAGCTTCCAAGAGTCAAGGAAATGCATCTGTTTCCTTTGCTGTGTCATATACCAGCAACTCTTATCCAATCAGTTGCTTAAATAACAAGCCACTAGAATTTCACTATAGTGTGGCAACTTCCATGGAATTTAGTTTTGGGACAGCATAAATTCAACCTGCTTCTTATTGAAGCATCTGTGTCACCTCTGTGTTGTGTTGGAAATATTCTGCAAACCTATAGCACAAAATAAATGTTTTTTTTTCCACGAACAATAGCAGTAATATCTACTCTTCCATTTGGGAAAGGCCAGAATTGTACTAACTGACCAGCCATTCATATTATATAAAGCTTTACCTTCTTTATTTTTAGCAGGAGCACCAAGCGTAATACCAGTATCTCCATCTTTTTCTGGACTGCTTAATATAGACAGAACTTTTTGACCATCCAATGAGCCCTCTTCTCTATTTTTGTAGTTGGAATATTTAGCAACATACTGCTTAAGGCTAAAAGGAAAAAATATTTTATTCAATATTGACATATTTTAATAAAGCAATATTAATCTCAACACAGAAGAACAATGTTACATAAAAAGCAATAACTTAGTTGTTTGCCTGTTTTAACACCCTGCTAAATATGTTATCTAATCTTAATCCATGTTATGCTTTTTGTTTTCATATAGGATAGCTTTGTTTCTTGGTTATGTGATAATGAAATGACAAACGCTTCAACTTACATGGAATCATCACTAATCATAGCATAATCTTTTGCTGACCATCCACTTTTATCTCTATGGGCAACATTCGATCCATGAAGGAGGAGAACATGTGTTAAGTCACGTTTTTTATTAGAAGCAGCAATCAATAGTGGAATTCTGAAAGACAAGAATGCCCCCCTCAATTACTATATGTCATCAAACCCTCACTTATACTTTAACATCCTATATTTACTCAGCATTAGTCCCTCTTGCAAAAAGACAGGGCAGCTTTCACATTATACAAAGCTCCAATCTATTTATTTATTTAGTGTATGGCATCTCATACGTGGATTATATACTAACATTTCACCTAGATTAGTAAACACAATAAAATGTAAATGTTAAACGGATATATATTTACATACCAATGTCTGGGCCATCTAACCATTGAAGCACAGCATCCTTTATATTAAAATATATATCAGATACTGGACCAGTATATGCTTCCAGCTTAGAGTTATGATGTGATCTACCACCTGACATGGGACCTGCAGTCACACCGAGTGGAAGATGTAAGTCCCATTTATAGAGAGTCTTGATAGATACCATGTGAGGTGCAAAACCTGTTTAGGATTGTCCATTGCCAACGTGATAGTTCAAAACCTGGCATCTTTTTTGTGGGTCATTTATATGACTTCCTATGTCTGTGTATTCAGCGACCCACTTGGCTTTCCACTGGGAATCAAAGTTAAAGTTGTTGGCAGATGTTGTGCAAGTGCCAGTGGGGGCTTCCTGGATTTGCATCTTCTGGCTGATAAATGAGGAAGGTCTGCATGCACCAATAGGAGTGAGTTCCTCTTAATTTTTCTGTATTCTCTCATTTATGCATCTTGCCTTCATAAAGTTGGCAGTGTTATATTCCTCACAATAGGAAGCCAGAAATTTGGAGTTATTTTAATACATGTGCTTATAATCCTTATGGTTTCGTTGAATGTGGCATCTAACTTATCAGTATGGCAGTATACAGGGACACAGTATTCTGCTGCAGAGTAGACCAACTCTAGTGCTGATAAAGGTTGAGGGTGACAGCTGAAGCTCCCCATTTAGCTCCACATAATTTCTGCAGTATGTTGTTCCTAGTATTGATTTTTGTTGCCATATTCTCTAGGTGTATCATGTAGGAGAGAATCCAATACAAAGTTACTCAAGGTACTTTGGATGGGGATCATAGGGGAGTAAATTGTTGTTTAAGTAGACCTCTGGGGCTTCAGATGCTAGTTTGTTAAGGTGAAAGCACATAGTTATTGTTTCACTGGTGCTGGGAGTGAGCGTCCAATCAGTGAAGAGTTTTCCAAGATTTTAAGATCTTTGGATAGGAGGCAGTCAACCATCTCCATGTTTCTCTTGTACTGCTATGGCCAAATCATCAGTGTATCCAAATTTGTGTCCTGTTGTTGCAATTTGTATTAGCTAAATAGTGTAAGTGCCATTACAGAACCTTGTGAGAGATCTTAATTATGTTCTCCCCCATTTTTGTCTGAAAGGATCCATCACTCAGCATGTTATAATTAGTCAACAGAGATTTCTGAAGGGGGTAATATGAAACAGTTTGTATGACAACCTGGCCTTCCAGACAGTATGCCGCAGTTAGGTCTATAAACATGGCCGTGGTTTTGAGGCATGGTTGGAATCCTGCTTCAGTATAAGTCTGTTAGGCTTAGCACCTGGTCTCCACAGTCACATTGGAAGCCGGTTTGTTCCACAGGCAGATGTTCATCTATTATGGGATCTATCCAGTTTATCATTAATCTTTCCAGGAGTTGTAGCAGCAGCTAAAACAGCCAATTGGGCAGTAGCTTTCAACTCTGTCTTGTGGTTTGACAGGTTTTAGAAATGATATCATTTTACCATAGCTTTTTTGAATTCTGGTGGGAGGCAGTTGTTGGAAATTGCATCTGAGAGGAATTTACTAATCCAATTCCATGCGCCTTTTGGAGTTTATCAGGAATTTTGGATGAATGCCACCGAAGCCTGGTGCTTTACTGCATTTTGGACTATCAATGGTAAGTGTCAATTTTCTTTGTAGAGAAGGGACAAGAGTACTGTATAAAAGTTCCAATGTTTTATATTTAATAAGCAAAATATATCCAAAGACAGAACATCTGTGTCAAATGAAGTGTTCTTTGTTCTGTGTGTAAGACCTAGGACAGTAACTGCCTTTTAAAAATAACTTTTAACAGAATTCATCTCTTCCCTTCTCAGAGGAATCTATGAAATATGGTTTTCCAGTAGAAAGATACTGCCATTATAAATGCATTGCTGGATCATTAAATTAATGCTAACAGAAAGTTCCCACACACACATAAAAATAGGTGTGTGTGTGGCGGGGGGGAGAAAGAATATGAAGATTTGTTTATAACAAAAAATAAAAATAAACTAAATATAAAATGTGTTTTTTTAAACTGAAAACAAATTGAAAATGGCATTGAACAGAAACATCCGTATTTTCTTTAAATGTAAACTACTTTAACAAAGCCACATTTTTTCTTTATTTTCAAGGTTTTATGTTTTGATCCCAAAAGCATATAATGAGGGAGGGAGTCTTTCCTGCCGCCTTGAAAGAGGCGGTGGTGAGGCCCCTCCTCAAGAAGCCTGCCTTGGACCCGGCCGTTTTGAACAACTATCGTCCTGTCTCCAACCTTCGCTTTTTAGCGAAGGTTGTTGAGAGCGTGGTGGTTCAGCAGCTTCCCTTGTTCCTGGAGGAAACTGAGTATTTAGATCCGTATCAGTCGGGCTTCAGGGCCGGACACAGCACGGAGACAGCATTGGTCGCACTGATGGATGATCTCTGGAGGGCTCGGGACAGGGGCTTTTCCTCTGTCCTAGTCCTTTAGATCTCTCAGCTGCTTCGATACCATCGACCATGGTATCCTTCTGCAGCTGCTTAGAGGATTGGGGTGGGGGAACCGTTTTGCTGGTTCTCCTCCTTCCTTTCGGGCCGCCGCAGTCGGTGTTGGCAGGGGGCAGAGGTCGGCCCGAGACCCCTCACTTGTGGGGTGCCGCAGGGGTCTGTCCTTTCGCCTCTCCTGTTTAATATCTACATGAAACCGCTGGGTGAGATCATCCGAGGTTTTGGGGTGAGGTATCATCAGTATGCTGATGATACCCAGCTTATATCTCCACCCCAGGCCAGATCAGTGACGCTCTCCGTGATGTCCCGGTGCCTGGAGGCGTACGGGTCTGGATGGGTAGTAACAGGCTTCAGCTCAACCCCACCAAGACGGAGTGGCTGTTCTTACCGGCATCTCGGTCTTTATTGGATGTACCATCTTTGGTCATGGGGAGAGGTGTTGCCCCCGTGGATAGGGCGAGAAACCTGGGTGTCCTCCTGGACTCACAGCTCGGTTTGGAGGAGCATGTGGGAGCTGTGGCCAGGGGGCTTTTGCCCAGGTTCGGCTGGTTCGCCAGCTTCACCCTTATTTGGACCGAGATGCCCTTCAACGGTTACTCATGCTGGTCACCTCTAGGATTGACTACTGCAATGCTCTCTACATGGGGCTTCCCTTGCGGACGGTCCGAGGCTTCAGCTGGTGCAGAATGCAGCGCGCTGGTTGTGATGGGGTATCCCGATACTCCCATGTTACACCCTCCCTGCGCTTGCATTGGTTGCCGGTTGCCTCCCGGGCCTTCAAGGTATTAGTTACAACTTATAAAGCCCTTAATGGCTTGGGTCCAGGGTACTTGGGAACGCCTCCTGCCAGCATCACTCTCCGATTGCCCTGTTCGCTCTCATAGGAGGGGCCTCCTTGGGGTGCCAGTCAGACATTGTAGGCTGGCGGTCCCCAGGGCTAGGGCCTTCTCTGTGGGAGCACCTGCCCTTGGAATCAGCTCCCGTGGATCTCCGTTTGGCCCCTGACCTCCGCTCCTTCCGCCGACCTGAAGACTTGGTTGTTCCAACGGGCCGGCCTCGAATGACCCGGGGTTTTATTTTAACTTTATTTGGCTTGTTTACTTGTTTAATTCTGTTTTACTGTAAATTTTCTGTTTTAATGTTCGCCGCCCTGAGTCCTTAGGGAATAGGGCGCATACAAGTCATAAATAAATAAATAAATAAATAAATAAATAAATAAATAATACAGCTGGAAACAAAACTTCTGGATAAGACTTCAGTGTAATGTTAACAATAGCACCAAGCCATTGATAAAAGATTTTTTTTTTTATATTGAGAAAATGTTATTCTAACAGACTGATTATCTGTTAAATTCAGGGGCATGAACACTTAAAAACAATCCTAAAATCCTGGAAGGGTTATCAACTAAATGACCCAAACTGTACCTTCCCAATTTATCTGTGGCATGCACAGATGCCTTTTGTTGAAGAAGAAACTCTACCATTTCTCGATTATTTTCAGCCACAGCAACAATTAATGGTGTGCACCCATCCTGCAATAAAAAAAGAAATACATATATGCACAGCTTCTGTTTATCATTTAACAAATGCAATGAAATGCAATGTCCTGTACCCAAGCCAGACAAAAAGGATAATAAGTTTTCTTTCTTTCAAACTGCTTCTAGATGGGTTTCAGTGTGAGTTAAACATCTCTGAAATATTTTCTGTATTTCTCCTGGTACTTGGCTTTAAAGTCTCAGATAATTTCAAACATTTGTGCAATATTCCAGATTTGACTATTACAACTACAAATGTTATATTGGAAAAAGTGGAGCTGCATGCAGTTTTCTTGGCAATGTTTTTTGGAAGTGGTTGCTATTTGCTTCTTACTAAGGCTGAGAGAGTTAGTGATTAGTCGAAAATCACCTAGATAGATGGAGGGACTAAAACTCCGTCTCCCAGCTTCTAGTCCGATGCTTTTAACCACTATACCAAATGAGGTCTTTGTTTTGTACCATTTAAGATACCTATTGAAGATACTCTCACAACCCTACAAAAAACAAGTACATCTTGTTTGCAGAGGGATAATGGGCAGTTTGCGTATGTTACCCAAATTGATGGA
Source organism: Naja naja (assembly GCA_009733165.1). Lineage (NCBI taxonomy): Eukaryota > Metazoa > Chordata > Lepidosauria > Squamata > Elapidae > Naja > Naja naja. Next base: position 26,423,933 of record CM019159.1, on the reverse strand, counting down.
AAAGAAGGAAAAAAACCTCCAAAGATTTATATTTGGAAGTACATATTTAATTCATGACTAAAGCACTCTGACTCATACCTGGTAACAAAACATATAATAACAAGGTAAATAAGCGGAGATAAATAAACTACATGCTGGGCACATATACTAAGTTCCTCCTACTTCATTTGACAGTAGGGTGGGGTAGCTTACATGACATTTGAACCTGACATTATGATTAAGTATACCCAAAACAAACCCCTATGTGAAAGCTAGCAGAAGCTTACTTAAAGCTAAATTACAAATTGTAGTCAACTTGTTCAAGAAAAATAAGGAATGAAGAGTCTCCAGTTCTACTTTATTATGCAACAGATACTTATTATTACACATTAGTCTCCCAGTAAATAATGCAGTGTTTTTTTTCTGTGAAGGATGTTAAAACATCATTTACAGAATATGTATTGGCTTATAAAAATCAAAAACTACTTAATGTATTAAGTAAACTACTGGAATTTTACCTTATTTTGTGCTTCAATGTCAGCTTTCTTTTCAAGCAGATATTTTGCTAGAGATACACTAGAATTACAGGCAGCAAAGTGGAGGGCAGTGTTGTTGTCTACGTCCTTCAGATTAGGATCTGCTCCATGTTCAAGCAGATAAATTGCACAGAATTCTTGCTGGCATTCCACCGCCTAAATATTTAAGAAGCTGTTAGGTCTCCAACTTACTTTCATATACCTAGGTAATACTGTCTGTAATTTAAACAAAACAAAGCTACCACTTTTTCTTGGCCCCTTTTGATTATAAGCAGTATTAACTATTTATTATACTGATAGTTTTGATTAAAACAGAAGTTATAGAAATTTGGCTTTATACTACTAGTATAAAGTAAATTGTACTATTTTAAATGTATACCTTCATTAATGGAGATCTCTTCTCTTTATCACAGCTATCTAATTGGCATTTGTTGTCCACCAAGAAAGTAACAATGTCTGTATATCCATTAGCACAGGCAAAATGCAAAGGTGTTCTAAAAGAAACCATATTATAAAAGAAGCCATATTCAGTCAATAAGTAAAATAAAAGTATAAAAGTAAAGTACACCTTTGTTTTTCTTAAGAACATTTTGATTTTGCATGTTTGAACTGTGTTTCAAAACTAGGGTTCAACATACCAGGCACTAGAATATACTCATGTGGTGTGTATACTCAGTGGTAAAGCTCTACAATATATAAATTGCAGACTTAGTTAATTAGTTCTTCCTACTTGAAAAAAGTAAATTATACTTTGCAAGAAAGAATAAAGCCTAAAACACAACAGAAGTGAATATTATTTGCTTGATTTCAAATACAAATATTTTGATACAATTCAGTTGAAATTAACAACTAGTAACTTATATTACAAATTCTAAAATAATCCAGCCACTATTTCCCAGTCACTGGTAGATATTAATGTGGCAGCTATAGAAAGGAGGAAAGAGAAAATTCCCATTATAGGGTGGTTTATTCAAACATTCTCTTAATTCTCGAGTTCCCCTGATGGGGAAGAGAGGCGGATATAAATCTAATAAATCTAATTAAGGTATGCTTTTTAAAACTTAAAAGAACTGCAAAACTTTCTATTCAAACTTACATACCGAGCTGTTTTCAGGACTCTAAGACATCTGCATTACCATCTATTATTTATAGCCCTCCATATAGCTTTCACTGTGACATTATTTACATAATACAGGTAGTATTATGCAAGTTGTTGACTTACAACAGTGTATTTAGTAACAGTTCAATGGCACTGAAAAAATTGACTGAGTTTTCACACTTACAACAGATACGTGGCAACTGACTCATATTTATGACGGTTAGTCTCCCGGGGTCAGCTGATCAACTTTTGCAACCTTCTGACAAGCAAAGTCAATGGGAAGCCAGATTCATTTAACACCATGTTACTAACTTAAAAGCAGCAGTGATTCACTTAACTATTGTGGCAAGAAAGATTGTAAAATGGGGCAAAATTCACTTAAGAAATGTTTCACTTACAGCAACACAAATTTTGACCTCAATTGTGGTCACAAGTCAAGGACTACCTGTACAGGAACTAGCAGCAGAGTTCAACATATAAAAAGTGATACATTAAAAAGGTACTTGAATAGTAGAGTTAATAGGAAGGATGTCATATTAGAGACATACTATAAGAAGCGCATTTGAAGGTAGGTACGCAGTATTAAGCATAATGTGGTTCTAGTTACAGGTAATCTTTGAATTACCACAACTGAGCCCAAAATTTATGTTGCTAAATGAGACATTTGTTAAGTAAGTTTTGCTCCATTTTATGATCTTTCTTGCCACAGTGAAGGGGATAACTGTAGTTAAGGTAGGAACACAGCTTTAAGTGAATCTGGTTTCCACATTGCCTTTAGTTGTCAGGTCTCAAAAGGTGATCTAATGATTTCAGGACACTGCAATCATCATAAATATGAGTCAGTTGCCAAGTGGCTGAATTTTGATCATGTGACCAGATGTTTTTGTTTTTTTAATTCATATTTATATGCCACCCTTCTCCGGACACTCAGGGCGGCTTACAATTTTTGGAGCGCAGCCCAATGCGCTCAGCAATAGCCTTCATTCCATTGTATATGCCTGCTTATTACTAAGCGGCATTTTTACAAAGTCAGCTTATTGCCCCCAACTATCTTGGGTCCTCAATTTACCTTCCCCGAGAGGATGGAAGGCTGAGTCAACCTTGAGCCTGGTGGGATTCGAGCCTGCACTAATTGCAGGCAGCTGGAACTTAAGTGCTAGGCGTTTAGCAGCCTGCACCACCAAGGCTCTTGAAGGTGTTGCAATGGTTGTGTGAGAAAATGGTCCATAGGTCACTTTTTTTTTCACTGATGTAACTTTTGAACGGCCACTAAATGAACAGTTGTAAGTCAAGGACTACCCTGTACAGCGTGTCCTAGTTACAGTGTGTCTAGTATAAGTGGGGAAAGAAATTAAGTTATTTCCAGAAGCCTATTCTCGTTTATTTGCGGAGTACAAAAGAACTGAGCATTTCACACACTAGAAGCTTCCAACCACGGGCTGGTGCTTATTCTTGAAGGGGCTCTTTTAAGGACACAATCCGGTTCAGCGCCCGGTGCCATCCAGAGGTCATCAAGTCACCTCCCCACACGGGGGAACCTCAAGGCCACAGCAACCTTCAGCGCCGGACCCTGAGCAGGAGACCCTCCTGAGGCCCAGCTGCTACCTAGGCCATCCACGCAGCCCTCCTCCTCCACGTGGGCGATTCGGGCCCCGCTGCGGGAAAATCCCACCCTCGGAAGCCCGTCAAGGGAGAGCGGGTGGCCCAAGGGATCACGGGCGGGAGGAAGAGGAGAGCCGGTGCTTGCGTGCAGACGAGGCGGGAAAGGAGCCCAGGCCTTGCTCCGTCCCACCTGCCGGCTGCATCCTGCTCGTTGAGGCCGTGCTTCTGCAGGAGGCGGCGGAGTTCCCCGAGGTCTCCTTCGGCCGCCGCTCGGTGCAGCTTACTCAGGTCCTTGTTCGGCAAGTTGTAGCCGTCGCCGCCGCTGCAGATGAGGGCGCCCGGGGCTGAGGCGCAGGCCGCGACGCGGCTCCGCAACGGGGACCGCTGCCCGTTCTTCTTCCTCCCCAGCCCCAGGATTTTCTTCACCTTCTTCATCCTCCGCGTCGAGGAGGTGGAAGGGGAGGAAGACTTTTGAGTCACGACGTGCGTCGCGGCATGGGCCGACGCCAAGTCACTTCGCCCGCGCTCACGAACTCGCTGGCGGGCAGCATGCCTGCCTGACGCGCTCACTGCCGGCCGCGAACTCCGGCCGGGCGACGGCAGTTGAAAACGGGGCGCCCCATCCAAGAAGTCGCGGGCATCGGCTTTACGGCGTCAGAGCGAGGGAAGAGCGGAGGGCAAGCGGGAGCGCCGTAGCCACGGCAACGGCTTCCCGGGGCGGCACTGCGCCTGCGTGCTCGAAGTTGTTTTTCTTGGGGCGGCCCACGTTGCTCGCGAAGGCGCAGGCGCAGCCTCCCGTCATGTCTGCCTCCTGGACTTTCGTTTTCCGGGAAAGTTGGCGCCCAAGGAGGTCGGGAAAACGGCTGAGATTTGCGGGACACGGGTACTTATGGCAGTTGTAAAGCCAGCCAGAAACCAGGGAAGAGAAAGCACCCAGGGGTTGGCGCATGCCGCACTTGGCTTCGAGCTTATTGCGTGCTGCTCGGAAAACTTTATAAGATCGGTGCCAACTGCTTTTTGTTTTTGTTTTTTTTTTAAATTTCTCAGCGCCTGATTGCCAGTGGGGAAGAGCAGCGAGCATAGCATTCAATGCCCTGTCAATCGCTTTCATCCAAATCCAGTTTTGCAAGCACTGCGTAAAGCTAACATTTTCCTTAACAATGTTTTGAACGAGTAATAATCAAGTTAGCATCATCGTAGGAAAGTTTGCAAATTTGAATTGTTTTCCAAAACAAACGCTCCCAGTTCTCCAAAACATACCTTTTGTTTACTTCGCTTTTGGATGGTTCTTGCTACCCTATCTAGCCTAAAAACATTACGTATAATGCTAAATTGGATAGAAAACACCATTCCTAACTTTATTAACACAAAAAGTAGATAAAAATAAAAAAATACATTTATTTTAAACTGGTTTGGTTTGGGTAACTCAAGGTTAACAGCACCAAACTGGATGGCAGGAAATACGACTTCAGCAACAGAGTGGTCAATGTCTGGAATACTCTACCTGACTCTGTTGGGGTTTCTTCCCCAAACCCCAAAAACTTTAACCTCAGACTGTCTGCTGTTGACCTCACCCCTTTCCTAAGAGGTCTGTAGGGGGTGTGCATAAGTGCACCAACGTGCCTACCGTCCCTGTCCTATTGTGTTTTTTTTCTTATACGTATCCATTTCATGTATTCATAACTGTTTATACTTATACCTGTTATAATCGCTTGACAAAATAAAATAAAAAATAAAAAAATCTACGGTCTTCAACCCTGTAATAAAGATATAATATATGTGGCCACGCGGGTTGTGATGGGAGTTTCCCGGTACTCCCGTGTTACACCCCTCCTGCGCGAGTTGCATTGGTTGCCGGTTGCCATCCGGGTGAGATTCAAGGTGTTGGCATTAACATACAAAGTCCTTCATGGCTTGGGTCCGGGGTATTTGCGGGAGCGTCTCCTGCCAATATCGAATACCGATCGCCCTGTGCGCGTGCACAGATGGGGACTCCTCGGGGTGCTGTCTGCGAGACAGTGTCAGCTGGCAGTGCCTCAGAGAAAGGCCTACTCTGTTGCAGCTCCTGCCTTGTGGAACCAACTATCCCTGGGGCTCCATTTGACTCCTGATCTCTGCTCTTTCCGCCGCGATTTGAAAACCTGGCTGTTTGAACAGGCCGGGCTGGACTGACCTCTTGGGGGGGGTTTAAATTAGTTTTAAATTAATTCTAGTTATTGGGCTTGTTTAAGTTTAATCCTTTTTAAAATATTTATTGTTGTATTTTAGTTGTGAGCCTGAGTCCTTTTGGAGAGCATACAAGTCAATTATATATATATATATATATATATATATATATAAATAAATATAAAAACATTATGCTAGCATAGTAGAGCCAATTTAGTGTAGAGCAGTGATGTCAAATTCGCATATTGGGACTTCCCCCCCCTTCGCTAAGCCAGATGTGGGCGTGGCCAGCAAGTGATGCAACCAGCCCGTGGGCGTGAGTTTGACAGCCCTGGTGTAGAGGTTAAGGCATAGGGCTAGAAACTAGGAGTTTGTGAGTTCTAGTGTCTCCTTAGGCATAGAGCTAATTGGGTGACCTTGGACTAGTCTTCCTCAGCCCTAGAAAAGAGGCAATGGCAAATCTCTTTGTGGGCATGCATGCCATCGCCCCAGCTCATCTCCACCGCGCATGCGTGCACCCCTCCCACTTGCCAGCTGGGCTTGGGTCTCTTCCGCACATGGGTGCATGTGGGGGGGGTGTATGCGTGGGTGCGTGTACAGTGGGGGGGCTTGCGTGCATGTGCAGGGTGTGGGCGCATGCACAGGGGAGCGCACGCATGCACGGGGGCCACGCACATGCATGGGGAAAGCTTGCATTTTGGGTATGTGCATGTGTGCTTTGGGCACTTGGGGCCCAAAAGTTTTGCCATCACTGATATAGAGCCTCTCCTTCTGTAGCATCAAATGGATCTATGAATCCTTTGATCTGTTTTACAAGAGAAAGGACAGTTGATAGCCAAATCTGGCCCTAGCTTCTGCCTCAGTTTCCTTTCCCAATCTTTTTTTAAAATTATATTTCTATGCCGCCCTTCTCCGGAGACTCAGGGCGGCTTACAATTTTTGGGATACAACCCAGTGTGCTCAGCAATAGCCTTCATTCCATTGTATATGCCTGCTTATTTTTACAAGGTCACCTAATTGCCCCCAACAATCTTGGGTCCTCAATTTACCTACCCCAAGAGGATGGAAGGCTGAATCAACCTTGAGCCTGGTGGGATTCGAGCCTACAGCAGTTGTAGGCAGCTGGATCTTAAGTGCAGGCATTTAACAGCCTGAGCCACCAAGGCCCCATTTAAAAGTAGTTTATTAGGGTACCCTGATAAAGTGAAATATCTTCTACGAAAAAGGAGAGAAAGAACCTCGAGCCCCATGTTTCATTGTTTTTTATAATTAAACCAACAAAGAGAATGCAAGAGGAAAGTTGATTGGATGGGATAAATGTAACCTCGCCTTTGCCTAGGAAATCAATTACATATTTGCTGTAGTATACACAGGTTCATTACAATGAGGTCAGAAAGGGCGTAAATTGTAAGGAAAAAGGATGTTTGGAGTTCACAAACGAGATAAACCAGAGCCCAGTTTGTACCAACAAACTTTTTCTAATGTCGGTTTATCAGTTTAGGAATGTTAAAAGCTAATAAACCTGAACATCATTTTAAAAGAGAGAAAATAAATCAAATTAAAATAAAAAGTAACTATGTTAGCAAGTTACAAAATTCATGCCATATGCCCCTCACAGATAATTACTGGATTCATAAAAAGTAGCTTCCTTGTTCCATTTTTTGGGTAGGTTTATTTAGGATTTTTAGAAAGAACAATAAAGTGTACAAGAAAGAGAAAGAAAAAATGCAAGCAAATAAAAGAAGAATATAAGAAATCCCTCTTTAAGAAAATGAATTCCCATCCTCATTGTAACAAATATAAACAATTTCATAATCTCTTCATCTCCTTATTAACAAATAATAAAACTTTTCACCCAAAACTCATCTGTTATAAATAGGCAAATCAAAGAAGTAACATCTTCTTATTCAATTATCAGTAATAGTCCTAATAGAACTCTAAAATATTAATATTAATTAACACCTAAAACTCATTTTTTCACACAGAATTCTTAGCCCTAAACCAAACCCCATTTAGAAGGCATAAAAAGGTTGCATATCCTGCCGTTAACAAACAAAATGTAAAGGTTAATATAACAGAGATTATTTCTTCTTTAAAAAAAGATACATTTCTTCCATTCCAAATGATAGCAATTTCAGAGTGAACCACCCCAAATAATATTTTATCCCGCTCAAATAAGCATTCTATATCTCAACTCTAAAATATTGCATATATAAAGTAATCCTGGCATCTGATGTAAATAGAAATGAAAGTTTAATATAACAAAAAGAGAGTTTATCTTTAAAAAGTGGCCTAGTTCCCAGAACTGGATACAAAACATTTGGATCAGTGGTGGAATATAAATTTTTTTACTACCGGTTCTGTGGGCATGACTTGGTAGGTGTGGCAGTGGAAGGATACTGTAAAATCTCCAGTCAGAGATGGTATTTGTCGGTTCTCTGAACTATTCAAAATTTCCGCTACAGGCTCTCCAGAACTGGTCAGAACCTGCTGAATACCACGTCTGATTTAGATGCTAAAAAATTAGGATACATAAAATACTTATAAAGTAAAAAGTAAACACCATATAAGCAAATTCACTATATCAAGATATAAGTAAATCCCCAAAACACCTAGAATAAAAAATTGTCCCATTTTACAAATAAAATTTGTATTTTTTTTATGAAACAGTCTGTAATTCATTCAAACAGTTGGGTTTTTTTGTTCTTCAATACTTTAAACTCACAGCCTGTGGGCCAGATGTGTCATGTGCTGACCACCTACACCCATGCCCAGTTTAGCGAAAGGGGGAAAAGCCGTGATATGTCATGTGACATCGCCACAACGACATGGGTTTAAGCAGTGCTTAAGCAGTGTTTTGTAATCCAGAAAAAAAAAATAATTATTCCAATTGTTCAATTTGTTTTGCAGTTCTGTAATAATTTTTTCATGAAATTATTTCTTTTTTTTAATATCTTAGTTTTGGTTTCATTGGATACAATAATTGTCTTCAATATTTTGATACCATAAATTAAGAATTTGAATTTTCATAGTTTTAACAGGTACAGGTAGTCCTCAACTTACAACCATTTGCTTAGTGACCGTTTTTCACACTTATGACCACACTTATGACCATTCACACTTATGACCATTGGTTTAGAGAAATTCTAAGTAAGAGGTGAACAGCCATTTTGTGGGGGGGGGGCACAGAGCTACGTTCAACCTTGCCAGGGATTGTCAGGGACAATCATTTCCCTTTCTGGGCTGGCATTATGACTCGGGATGCACACTAGGGGGACCTGACTATGTGAACATCCTCCTGTGTCAGAGAATTCAAATGTGTCCTTGAGCCAAGGGTTAGGGAAATTGAATGAGCTTAAAGTTAAATCAAGTAAAGTTTCTACTCCGGAAAGAATTATTATTAGAATTACGTTTTAATACAGCAAGAAAAGAAGAGAAACAAAACCTAAAAGTACAAATAAGAAGAAAAAGTGACACAATTCTTAAAAATGTTATGTGGCCTGGACTTTCTGGAAACTGAAGTCACATCTGGAGGGTACAGAACAGTGGTAGGATTCAATTTTTTTACTACCAGTTCTGTGGGTGTGGCTTGGTGGGCGTGGCAGGGGAAGGATACTGTAAAATCTCCAGTCAGAGGTGGTATTTGCTGGTTCTCCGAACTACTCAAAATTTCCACTACCGGTTCTCCAGAACTGGTCAGAACCTGCTGAAATACCACCTCTGGCACAGAAGTTAGGAAAGGATTACAGATGCTCAGCACCATGCTCTAAGAAACTTACTGCTTATTTCATTTATTTATTAAATTATGTTCATAGAACATAGTATAGTAAAATCATTTTTTGCTGTAATTCTTCCTGAAACTGATAAACATTTTAGCACTTTCCTCCATGGTGAACTGCTTCAACGTAGCAACATCTGACTATTTTCCGAAACAAAGTGGTAGTTTCAAGACTTCCAAGACTTTTCTGTTTGGAATCAAAAAAGGGTTCACCATGGCTATTCCATGATTCAGTATGATCAGACTTAGGATGTTTAATGGCTTTTCTCTGGACATTTTGCCTATCACTATCCAGTCTTCCATATATATATCTATATCTGCATGTTTCCCTTACAGTAAAGAGTAATAAAATGATTCCTCATAACTAATATACTTGCCATCTACTTTCTTCTTTTTATACTTTTTAATGCCTTGGACAAAATATTAAAATTGACCAAATCTTGTAAAGATTTTTTTTCAATAAATAGATAAAATCTAACAAAAATTGGGATGGTGGATGGTATGTACAGAGCAGGGTTTTATAGTGTTTATATTTGGACTTGTAACTCAATTTAATAGTTTTTAAGTATTTATTGTCTCATGTTTTAGTTGTGAGCCACCCCGAGTCTTCGGAAATGGGGCAGCATATAAGTTCAAATAAAATAAATAAAATAAATAAATATTAAAATCACTAACTAAAAAGGGAACGATCTGTAGATTTTTTAAACTAATGTACAACTTTATTGTGCCAGCTAGTACTAATGTGGGACTACTCTATGACTCATTTCAAATGAAAAATCATTTTCCATTTGGTTTTGGGATATGTAAAATCCAGATATTGGAGAATAGATTGGAGTAGAAAGTATCTCCCCAAACATGCTCTTTTTATCACAAAGTGTACATATTTTGAAATCCTGCACTAAAAAATACAGTGGGGAGAGAAAACATGAAAGGCACGTTCTTGAAAGTACTTGATTTTGATGAAGCAATTTTATTAGCTACATCTGAACCTGGAACATGACATTAGTGAGAGATAGTTTTGCTTTGGAAAAAATATTGCTATGTAATTCTGACATCTAGTGGACAAAATAGTGTCATACATTTTCAGATGTACAGTATTTGTTTTCTGCAGTATCATAAGTTACCAATATTTAAAAATTTTAAAAGCATTTAAAATAGTTTTTTTGATTGGTCTTTTCAGAAGAAAGGAAATTCATTTTGATTTTCCTTCATATATAAGTAATCAGTAATTAACATAACACACTTTCTCAATATGTCTTCATTACTTCATTAATTCAGTTAACTATGTTCATTGGTAAGAAACTGATCTTTTCAGGCATAAATTTGCCAATACACTTAGAACTTAATGAAGTAATCCTATTATCAGTACCTAACTTTTTCTTTGAGAAATAAGAGTGGATAACTTAAAGTTAATGCAAAGTAGCCAAATGTGTTCATATGACAGAGATAAGGAAGATTCCTTGTCATGAAATTCTACTTTTTATTTTATTCATGTATTGTTATTTGAGTATTATGCAAGCCAAAATTATTTATAGAATATGGACCTGAACCAATCATAGAATATTTTAGAAAGTCAATCCATGCTTTAGCCGATCAAGCAGCCTAATTAGTTTTTAACACATATGTATTATAGCTTAGCCAAATTTGCATTTGTTTATGCTATTTTGGTTATTATCAAACATTACAACAGCCTTAGTGGTGCAGTGGTTAGAGTGTAGTACTGCAAACTACTTCTGTTGACAGCCAGCTGACTGCAATTTGGCAATTCAAATTCCACCAGGCTCAAGGTTGACTCAGCCTTCCATCCTTCCGAGGTGGGTAAAATGAGAACCCAAATTGTTGGGGGCAACATGCTGACTCTGTAAACCACTTAGAGAGGGCTGTAAAGCACTATAAAGCAGTATATAAGTCTAAGTGCTATTGCTATAGCTATTATTTAAAAAAAGAGATTTCAGATTGCACATATAGGCATGTTAAGGCATGTAGAAGAACATGTGGAAGTTTTGAAATAACTAGCAAATGATATTTAAGTATAAGGAATAAATTAAACTCATGAAAAAGTTCATTTGAATTTTCAATTCAAAGATTATCACTTTTACAGGGGAGAAGCCAAAGGGCACTTGAAAATACAAATAAGTTAGCCATGTTTTCTATCCTAGAGAATTTTCTTACATCAGAAAGTGAAGGCTAGAAGGCTTTGACAACTGACTGTATAAGCAACATTTGATTCTGAGGTCTCAACTTGTACATATTGTTGGTAGCCTTCTTTTAACAGCCACATCTGGAATCAAGACAGTCATTAAGGGAAGTGGTGGCTAGATGAAACTATGACTGTGCTTATGATCTTGCTTCAGCTTTCCTTTCCTTTACAGACCTGAAAAGGTTGTAAATGCAAGGACTGGTTGCAAATTACTTTTAACCATTGTTATAACTGCAAACAGTTGCTGAATGAGGCAGTTGCTAAAAAGAGGACTGCCTGTAATAATAATAATAATAATAATAATAATAATAATAATAATAATAATAATAATAATGAAGAATGGTTCAGAAAAATCCAGTTCAGGCACAACATGAGCTGAACAGGGCCATTCATTCAATCAATACATTTAATATGTGGCAAACCATCTTATCATGATAGAGTGATAAATGAGTGTCCAGATTTCACATGAACACATCCAGAGAAAGAAACTGCACTGCCTGTCTTGGTAATTAGTTCTATGGCTGAATTACTGTACAAAATATATCCTATTATGCTGCTTTAAACTTTAAATCCATTATTCTGTGTCCAGTAGTGTGAGATGATACCGTGTTTCCCCGAAAATAAGACACTGTCTTATATTTTTTGGCTCCCAAAAACACACTAGGTCTTATTTTCGGGGTAGGTCTTATATTAGGGCAGGTTTAGAAAATAGGTCTTTTTTTAAATGAAAAAACACCATATTCATGTAGAACAATGTACATTTATTCATGCGAAACCACGAACAAACAAATGTAACAAACCTATTCAGGTGCAACAGTCTACATGTATTCATGTATAAGAATGTGCGTTTATTCAAATACAAGCATGTCATCTTCTTCTGGAGCGTCATCATAACTCTCCAAATCCTGAATTCTGGTCTGGTTTTCTTGCAGCTCCATTTCCTTTAGAACCAGTGGCCCCAATCTTTCATGTCTAGCAATAGCGCTCTTTAAAAGAATACTTCTTGTCCAAATAGTCGGCTTGTAGAGCTTTGGCAACACAGCTTTCTGTAATCTTTTCCCATGAATTCTTCACCCATGTCACCACCTCTTGCAGGCCAGGTTTCACAAAGTTTCCAGCTGATTTCTTTCCATTCTATTTTCAATGAAGTCATTGATTTGCAGGTGTAGATGGTCCTTGAACGGCTTGTTTATTGCAACATCAAGAGTCTGGAGATAGGCAGTCATTCCTGCAGGAATCATTATTTGATCTATCCTTCTCTCTGCAAGGAAGTTCTTCATATCTTTAGCGGTGAGTGCTTGCTGAATCCCAGACTAGCAGACCTCTTTGGCTACCTCGCACAATAAGTGGCAACATGCATCGATCCACTTCCTTATACGGCTTGTGTACACCAGGCTTTTTCAGTTTCAAGGACATAAATGCCAGAAACGTTCAATTTTACCTTGCCCTTTCCATCCAGACGAATTGCCAAAATACAGGTAGCAGCGCGCACAGTAACCAGTGGAGGGAATGTAGATTGACGAGGCACCCATCCGATTAATTGTTGTTTGAGATCCTTGGCCCATAAACACGCGGTTTCATCCATAGCGATCATGTTAGAGAGTTGGTATTTAGAAAAGTCAATGCCATCAATAAAGGACTTAAATGCAAGTCGCGTTTAACAACTTCTGTGTCTTCCAGCTTGAACAGGGTTGTCGATCTTCTAGCGACAGTTCATACCGCTGAAGGAAGTTGTCCAGCCAGTGTTGTGATGCTTTAAAGTCTTCTGTAGATATATCAAACTTTGGTGCCATTGCAAGGGCAAATGCTTGAATATCAGCCCTCAGCACAATCAGAGCCTTTGCTCTCTTATCAGCAATCCATTCGCAGATGACATTTTCCAGCTCAGGAAATAATGTTTGCCGACCTGATCCACACTTGCGCTTCTTAGCCTTTCCTCTTCCACCTTTTGATTTAGATTCTCGTAATCTGCTCGCCATTTTGGACCAAGCGCAGATCCAATTTATTTTCTTTGCAGTAAGCTGTAAGATTCTTGCCACGAGTCCTCTACAATTCCTTCTTGTACTCCACAGAATAGCTCTTTCTTTTGCAGCCATCTTGTCTGGGGTCAAAATATAATTCTGTTTAAATCCACTGTACCACTATAGGACCCTAGCGCAGTTATCTTCTGTCTTAAATACTGTATTGTGCTAAGGTATCTGTGCATGTTTTTTTGTAGCTATGCCCTAAGCCAGGGGTGAGGAACCTCTGGCCCTCAGCTTAATGGTGAAACTACAAATTCCATGATGCTTCTGTCTATGGGAGTCATTCCCATGGCTATAAGAATATTGCAGTGCATCATGGGATTTGTAGTTTCACTGAAGCCAGAGGTTCCACCATATCCATATCCTTTTACACCTTGTAACCTATAGCACCCTATAGCATATTAAAACCACTGTATATCGTTTGTTTTGATATGCACAATCTATTACCATAAAAACGGCACATTTTGAAGTGGTTACATTATTACCTAAGGTGCTTTAACACTGATCCACAGATGCAGCACAGTGCACCAAAAAGATAACCCACAGGTGCACTGTACAGCATCTGTGGATCTGTAATCAGCACTCAATGGATGTGGCGGGGCAATGATTCCTCACATTTTCTTAGTTTTTTTATAAAGTTTTACATGTCTTTTTATAATTGTGATGGTTTTAAAATAAAATAACCTTGCCTTTTGGAAGGCGAGCCAGTTCTGGCTTCTGACAGGCAGAGTGCATGTATTTGCAACAGGGCGAACTAGAAAGTGTTGGCTTGCGGCTCCGGAGTGTGCACTGCGCATGCTTTCTTTCAGGGTCCCGCTGCCTTCACAGGGAAAGAATCATTCGGTGAGTACTGTCCTCTGGTTTTTATTTATGTATGCTTTTCTTTTCTTTTCTTTTTCCTCTGCCCTGCTGTATGTAGTTAAGGGGATCTTGAGCAGGGGTGGGCTGGCTGTTCTGGACTCCAGCGTCGCGAGGGATGGAAGGCGCTAGGGCTTGGTGCAGATTATTAGCTTTAGATTAGGATTTTAAATTTTAGATGGGGGTGTTAAGCTTTAGATTTTTAGGCTGAATTGCAGATTTGGGTGGGTTTTCTGAACTGGACCGCATTTTTTCCCTTCAAGGTTTGTTTGGGTTGCATTTATTTCTCAAATGAACCGCGTCTCCCTCTGCTCTGCAAGCTTGGGATACACGGGTCCTTCCCTAAGTGGCCCTGAGATCCTGCACCCCCTTCCTCCTCCCTCCAAACCTCCTAAACGGCCCAGATTCCAGCTTCAGCGTGTGGTGTCCTTTGCAGGCTGTCGGGATCCTTTGCAGGGGTGGGCTGGCTGTT